>VDFB02271711.1:0-14817 GCA_007258455.2 Sequoia sempervirens
AAGCCTAGAAAAGTGTGAAAGTGTGTTACAACACTCCAAATAAGGAAATATTAAAGTTGAAAAGAGGTTTATTAGGTGTAATTAATTAATAAGACCTTAGAAAAGTGTGAAAGTGGGTTACAACACTTCACAACACTTTAGCAAGGTACCATTTAAATCCATTAGTTCACAAGGGCCCAAGACCTAATGTGAATGTTTCAACCACATTACAACACTAAATCAAGGCAACATTAAGCCTAAATCCACAAGGAGGGTCCAAACAAGTGTGAAAATGTCCCTGACGACATTTTCTGACACTACAATTACTCCACTTCGCTCCTTCATTGCTCTGCTCTTCTCAAATGCCTATTTACAAATAACTTAAATTGTGTATGAAATCACTTATAAACATTTTAGAAATTGACCTAATTTCACATTGAATGATCAATTGAAAAGATGGTAAAAACCCTAACTATGTTCACAGTCAACTTCGAATTCTCTACAAACTTTCACAATTTAATATTTTCCACTGGTTCTTTCTCCAACAAGTCAAGCATATTGACCCACACCTCATATCAATGTGTTGAAGCATTAGCACCATTTCTTTGGAAGGGGATAAAAAATATTTTGTTAATGCTCCCCCTAAGCCAAAGCTTCCTTCTTAGTTTCTAGAGGAAACGTCTAGACCAAATGCTAGTATAGACTCAGGCTTAGTCTCACCATCTTCCTTCTTTTTCTAAATCTTTTCCATCTCTTTTTTCATCTCTACTAGATCATCCTTTTTCATTAGATCATTCTTCTTTACTATATTTTTCTTCTTCACATTCTTGCTTCTACAAAATTTTGACATGTGTCTTGGTCTATTGTAATTGTAACAAGTGACAGCATTTTGAACAAGCTTACTTCTACCCATTCCTGATTTATATTGATTAGCTTTATGCCCAAATCCATTGCATGCATAATAGTAGCCATTAAAGGATTGAAACCTCATACCATTGTTATAACCACTCATCGTCTAATTTTTGTATTCACTAGCCTTATGACTAAATATTTTGCATGTAAAACATTGACTGGGAAAATATGGAACATTCTGATTCATTTTGCTTCTACATTCCATAGCCTTGTGTCCAAATCTATTTCAAGAATAATAGAAACCATTAAAATATGTTTACCTTTGTGCATTTGGTTGTCTGATAGGTGGCCTTTTGAAGTCTCTCCTTTGATTCCATACTTGTTTTCCATTTCTCTTCTTCTCCTCGGTCTTCTTTTCAGCCTAATTTGGAGTTTGATTTGTCTTTAAGCTTTCACCTTTCTCAAACACTAATCCTTCTTTGTATTTAGATCCTTTCTAATTTGCAATCATTTCATCAAAATTTGTAGAACTCATATTGATTTTTTCTTCATGACTCGTTTCTTTCTCAAGATCTAATCCTAAGGTCACAACTTCTTCAAGTTTCGAACATTCTTTAGATTTGATTTTCATCTTTGCATTCAAACATTCTTCAACTCTTTTTCATTCTTCAACTTGCACTTTCAGACTATTAATTATTTCATTAGCTTTCTTCAATTTCTCAATGACCTCCTTATTTCTTTCTCTGAATTTCTTGATTTTCTTTCTCAACTTTCGAATGCATTCATCTACTTCTTTCACATTTTCCTTCAAATATTTGTTCTCACTTTCAATCCTTTCCAAATCTTCAAGGGCTATTCTGAGTTCTCCATTCATGTCAACCATGCACTCTTCTTCTATAAACCCAACAACAGGTATCTCTTTTGGAGGAGTAGGAAATTTTCTAATAGCCATGTGTTCAATCTCCAAGATCTTCCCCAAGTTGTTAAGCTCCTTCCAAGGAACCAAGCTCTGATACCAATTGTTGAACACCCAGAATATTGAGAGGGGGGTGAATCAGTATTCTTTGAAACCACTTAAATATTTAAACATTAAATCCACATAGCATATTCAATTTTCAGTAAGAAAGGAAATCATTTAAGCAACCATCAAAGAACATAACACATGAACACCAGATTTTTACGTGGAAAACCCAAAATGGGAAAAACCACTATGAGGATTAGTTCACGATATATTATAACTGGTTATAATATATTATAGAATTGCTCATTGCAAGTGGAATTGTTGTCCTAATGGACTCATTTCCCATAGAAAGAAGAAAAGATAGAAGAGATTGGTGGCACATAGCCAGATTTTGAACTATTACAAATGCATATACAACATGCTAGAATATAGCTCCATTGAAGCTCAATACACTAACTTTACACACTTCATACTAATTTGTACTAACACTCTGCTTTGTTATGCATTCACCTCACACTCGCATAATTTTCATCAACAAATATTTATCATACATACATACATCCAAAACACTGAAAAATATCTTGCATATATATCCGCTTTTTCCACAAACACCTACAACATCAATTAGTTTAGCCTAATTAGATGTATTATACAGAATTGTCAGCTCAACATACACATATACATACTTTTCACCATAATTCAAAACTTAAAATAATTCCAAATAGGTCAGCATGGACCTATAATAGCTCCCACATAATGGATCAATACTTCTCAAAACTCTACAATACTCAAAAATTATTAGGTCGACATCGGTAATGACCTAACATCAACATTCATCAACTGTTCAACCTCAAAACAACATGTGGACCTCAAAAATTCCACTTGTAATATAGGTGCTACTAACACCTAACAACATCTCTACAAATCTACAAAGCCAAACGCCAATCCATGGAGTGATGTGGATCCTCCAAAACATACATACTGTAATGGTAACACTGTAACTGCCAGACTGAAACTTTTGGCATTCATAACTTCAACACCAAAGAATGAAACACTATGAAACTCTAGATTTAGACTCTTCTAACATCCAACAAATTACACCAAAACTATAGAGTGAGATTCTACACAACGGACCAAAATACTAGATGTCTTGTACACTGAAAAACATTGTTTTGACACTTAGTCAATTTTCCCTTTTATCTGTCTTCATCAAATCAAACCTTCTTTCAAATATCCATTGGATAACCATATTCAAACATGCTCAAGCTATATAAAAAAAAATTCATAATGATTTACATACTAGGTCACAATGTTGACATCAATGATAACACTGTACTACATGTACAACTTATGCTCATACCTTATGCTCATAGCTCATGCTCATGTTGCCAATAGACATATCAATGACAAACTTCTTATTCTTCTAGCATCCTTACCACACACTAAACATGTCAAAGAGGAGACCCAACTACATATTCATGATGATTTCAAATCTCATAAATCATTTGATATTAGAGAGGGATAAAAATCAATTCCCTTTATAGATATGTATATGAACCTAATTAAATAAGGGAAAATTTTCTAATAAAAATAAAAACTATTTAGTTAGAATTGATATAGAAAAAAAAATTCTAAGAGGCCATTGATTATAATTTCAAAGAAAATATTTGACAAGAATTTTAAACATCATGATACAATTGGTAAATCCCAACTATTAACAAGTATACTTAATTGTGATGAGATGAAAGATCCGTAACAATTTTTGGATGTAGATTTCATATAAAAGAGGACAACACATCTAGAAAAATATGTTCAAAACAATACAAAAGGTTCAAGTTTCATTAAAAATCACAATCTATTTATAAGAAAAATTCAATAAAAGTGACATTAAATCTATTGTAAGTCCAAAAATGGCAAGAAAACATCAAATTTCTTCACTTTCAGGTGAAATTAACATAAGTAAAAAGAAAATATCAGATATGTGAAGAAAAAAGGTTTTGGATGATAATATTGTAGAAGACAATCTGACATTAATGTGTAGGGATCCTTGATCTAGAAATATTGATTATGTTGTTAGGAAGATGATCTTAATTTTTGGCATGATCGTACTCATCCTTCATAAAATAGTAGAGTTGTTTTTAAACATAGGATTAAGCCAAACGATAATGCATTGCATACAAAATATTGATTATTTATAACAAAACATGAGATGTGTGTTACATTTTTATGCCAAACCTTATATCAAGATTAGGAAAACAATGTTTAAAATGTTAATGCCATGGTATATGAAGATAAATAAATTCCTTAAAACTTACTTTTGTCATCACCATATTGAATTAGATCTTTACTATCATGTGTTTTATAAAATTAGAAAAGAAAAGTATGGTTGTGTTAAAAAAGAACTTCCTAAATGGGTAAGTGAGTTCATGGCATTACATATTATGTGGTAAATATAATGATGATGTAGATGGTCCAATTAAATGCATAAAAGGGCTTTGTGAAACATTTGGAAATTGAGCAAAATTACCTTTTAGAAATGAATAAATTGGCATGATATAAGCCACAAGGGTAGCTTGCATAGAAGGGGAACTAACTATTGGAGTATTTATGAAAAAAATCTATAAATTGATAGAACCATACATGTGACATGATTTTTTTGTTAAATGAAAATAAAAAAGAGTAAATAAGTTGTTGAGAGATACTTTCCCACCTAAAATAGTGTTATTAGTGGTTGACTTTGTAGAGAATCTCTTTTACCCATCAAATAGAGATTCAAATAAAATATTATTATTCATAGCTAGTGACTATTATCATGCATGTGTGGAATCAATCATTAAGAAATAATATCACTTTTATATTAGTGATGATAAGGAGCATGGCACATATTTTTACAACATTAATTTAACAAGTGTTTTCAAGGCTTGGCAACAAGAAGTGTGAAATTTTAGAATTTTTTATATATGGTTAGATGGATATGTTTTACAATTAAAATCATCAAAATCATGTTTTATATTTTCTAATAATGATCAACTTCTCAATATACCTCACATTTGGAGTTTTTTTAGAGTGTCCATGGAAAGGGTGAACATGATGGTGCAAGAGCTTACATCAAATATGCTCTAAGAAAAAATCAAATGAATCATGAGCGCGATCATATAAGTGTTATATATGATGTCATTTAATTATTCTAGAATCACTTCATATGTCAGGTCAACACAATTTTAGGGAGGAACCCACATCCACATAGAGTATTCTATGAGAGAGAAGATTTTTTTTAAGTTTTAGTTGTTTAATATTTACATATTTGTTTTATTTTTATAGTAATTACAATTGTCAAAATTATAATTAAAATGTGTGCTTAATATGTATAAATTTATAGGTGTGGATCAAAAAATGGGTATACATATAAGAGGGTGGAGAAAACATGATGTTTGCATTATTTCATGAATAAAAATAGCTAAACATGGGGATTCCTCTTTCTTTTGGTGTGACCACATGTTGGTAAATCAATGCAGAAGCATTAGGGCCCATAAGCAATCATGTATCATCCAAAAATATTTCAAGTTTTGTTTCCAATTTTAGTTTAGTTATGTTGTGTTTCAATTGGATTTGATGATTATTTTAGAAGAATTTTCAGGTTGAATTTGGTCAATTTAAAATATTCCTTTTGTAGAAGAGTCAAATGGGTATCTCTCAATTCAATTTGGTGAAAATTTGAGAAAAAATGACTAAGTTTTGAAGAAGTAAGAGGTTTGTCTTGAATTAGGAAGAAATTCAAAGGTTCTTGGTATTCTAGGAACACTCACTAAGTTTAAAACTTCTTGTTCTTTTGAAATTATCTAGCACATATTCCTGAATGTTTTGAAGATTTGAATAGTTCCTAGTGGAGTAGGAACATTCGATAAAGTGAATAGCTCCTATTAGAGTGAGAACCCCTAAAAATGGAGTGAAGCAAATGATTTAAACAATTTTGAAATTTTGAAATAGTTTCTATTAAAGTGGGAATCCCTAAAAAAAATGATTCTTATTTGGGTGGGAACCTCTAATAAAGTGGAATGATTCCTAGTCTCATCAAGGTGGGAACCCCTGACAAAAGGAAACAAAGATGAATGCTAAACATGTGGAAAATGAACAAGTTCCTAATGGAATAGGAACCACCAACAAAGGGAATAGTTCCTAGTGGGATAGGAACCCTTGACAAAATGGAAAATTTCCTAGTGCCTATCACATTGTTTTGATTAGAGGTAAAAAATAGGTTTTGAAGGGGCCCAGAACCCTTTACAAAAAGGACAGCCCAAAGTCAGCAAACCACCAGCCAAAAAGTAGCTAGAAACTAGCATACACCACTACATATTGTTCAGAATTTCAATAGCTTTCATCTCACTAGCAGCAAGCTTTTGTCCCTTAACCCCAATATCAGAAACCTCAATACTCGAGGCCCCAACTTGATTTTTCAGTCTATTTCTAGTCCTAACCCAAGGCCCACCAGTTTTTACCTCACAACTCAAAATAGAACCTTTAGCAGCACCCTTAATAGCAGCATAATCCTCCCCCATCAGCTTACCCTTAGTAGCCATAACATCAGCACACAAAATTTCCTTTCTCTTATTAGGGGAGAAAGCCATAGTTAAGACTTTAGGAGCTTCTCCACTCTTCATAACCACATTCCAAATTTTGTCAATTTTCTCCTCAAGGGATAACATTCTTCCATCCATACTTTGTTTCAAATTGACAGTTTCCTTCTCCATAATATTAGCAACAGTATTGAGACCAACCATTAAATTATCAATTTGGCCTTGGATCGAAGGGTCCTCAGCCTTGCAAGCAATACTTCTAATATGAACATTAGTCTTATTAATCTCATGAAAGAACCATTTAAATAGTTTAAAAAGCACATTGGCACTGTCATGGGCCGATCCCAACACCTAATTTTGGTGGAGTTATGAATGATCACCTAGTTTTGAGCTTCTCAAAAATTCCCAACCAAATGGCACAAGTTCTTCTTTGCAAAAGTGATCAGAGAAATGGGGAGTTCTTAAAATAACGGAATAGCCCAATGAGCTCCTATATGTGCCTCAATCTCACAGGCTGAAACCTCTAAAAGAGCAAAGTCGGTGTGACATTCATTCTGTCTGGCTGACTAGCAGTTGGTTAGCCTTGTGGAATTCTCAGGTCATTGAGACCTTGATACTGTCTCGCCGACTAGAGCTATCGCTATGACTCGTTGTGTTCGGTGTAACCCTCTGTCAAGTGGGTTGGTCTAGCCAACAGGCCATTCTTATTGCTTATCGGGGAGACTCTGGGTGACAAGTAGTGTTGGGGAGATTCATAGCAACTAGAGTCATCAGAGTAACTCATATGCTTCGGTATGAAGTCTTATCGATATGGAAAGTCTCACCGATAGTGATGCACTCGGAGTCATCGGGATAACTTGAAGGCTTCAGTATGAAGTCTTAGCGATGGATGTTTTTCTCTGCAATGGGGTAATTTGTTGTTGGTATGACTCCTGGCGACTGTTTGGTGCTCGGTATGACTTGTGGGTTCAGTATTACCTCTTAGCGATAGCGGTAAGTCTTGTCGAGAGTTGTTTGTTTCGATATGACTAGAAGGCTCGATGTGATCTCTTAGCGAGTAGCGATAGTCTCGTCGATGGAAATGCTGAGGTCGATGTGACTTGTGAACATCGGTATGATGTCTCATCGAATAGCAATTGTCTCACCGATGAGAATGTTGAGGTCAATGCGACTTGTGAGCTCGGTGTAACATCTTGTCGATGGTCAGGACTCTTGGTGATAATGACAATCAGGTCTTGTGGCATTGAGGAGACACGGTTAGTGTCTCACCGACATGCGACACAGGTTGAACACCTTTGACCGAGTGATGACTATCCTACATGGTGAATCTACGACCAATCAGAGAAGCCGAATGGGAACCATTGGAAGTTAGACTATTGCAGCCATTACTAAGAGGAAGATCGACAGATCATGGGTGTCATGGATATACTCAGGAATTGTAGATGTTGTTTTGGTTCGATGGTTGCACGAACAGTTGGATGAATAGTTAGATGTATGATCAGTGTGAATTCAATTCTAAGTGTATTGTAACTTGAATGTTCTATACAAGGTTGGTCTATGATTATGTTGTTGTAAATTGACATCAAAGAGAGTGAAGCCTGTACTTTGTATGTAATTTCATTACTGTAATACAAAGGGGTTTTTCTTGGTGTGGTGGGTTTTTCTCCCGTAAGGGTTTTCCCACGTAAATTTGGTGTTCATCTGTGTATGTTATATTCTTTGTTTCTGTTATTGCTTTCAAGTGTATCTTAATTGGACTGTAATTGAAAATTCAAAAGTATCTTTGCATTCTTCCCTGAGGTTTTGACGCTAGGAGAGTTAGTTCTGCACCTTAGCTTTCCTTACAAGTGGTATCAAAGCCTGGCTAGTTGTGTTATCCTTGTGGGTATGTTGGGTTTTTTGTGTCAATTCTATTCAGTGGGATTCTTGTAGAAGTTTGGTAATTCGAATTACAGGTTAAGATGGCAAGCACGTCAAGAAAGATTGAAATTGAGAAATTTAATGGCAGCAATTTTGAGTAGTGGAAACTTAAAATGGAAGATTTGTTGGTTGATCATGATCTTTGGATTGTTGTGTTTGGAACGAAGCCTACAGGAATCAAGCAAGAGGATTGGGACCTTACAGATAGAAAATCAAAGGGGTTGATAAGGCTCTGTTTAGCAGACTCTGTTCTTCTAAATGTTCATGAAGAAAAGACTGCATCTTCCTTGTGGAAAAGACTGGCAGCTATTTATCAAGGCAAGTCCTTGGTGAATAAATTATTCTTGAGGAAGAAGTTGTACTCTTTGAGAATATAGGAAGGAGGATTTGTTGCTGATCATTTGAATGCATTCAAGATGTTGATTGCACAGTTAACATATGTGGGTGTGAATATTGATGAGGAGGATCATTGTATGCTGTTATTATGTTCTTTGCCAGATTCTTGGGATCACTTGGTGATGGCTATTGGGAGTACGACATCCACTTTTAAGATGGAAGATGTTGTTGCTTCTTTGTTATCAAAAGAGATGAGAAGGAATTTTTCTAAGATGGCGAAGGAGGCTCTTGCTATTAGAGGCAGATCGAAAGATAAAGGCAAGAAGAAGGGCAAGAAGTCCAAATCAAAATCAGAGGCGAGGTCAAAGTCTCCTGGCAAGAAGTCCAAGGTGAAGTGTGGAATTATGGGCAACCTGGTCATGTCCGAAAGGATTGTAAAGAGGAGAAAAAGAAGAAGAAGAAGTATTCTTCTGACAATGATTCTTCTCAGAGTGATTCAAATGCCTTCATTGTAGCCTTGGCTACGCAGGCATCAGATGATGTATGGCTTATTGATTCTGGACCATCTTTCCACATGACATCTCATAGAGACTAGTTCACAAAGTATGAAAACTACGATGGTGGAAAGGTGTATTTGGCAAGTGATTCATCTTTGGAAATTGTTGGTCTTGGAAGAGTCAAAATTCAATTCCATGATGAAAGAGTGAAGGGAATCAATGATGTAATGCATATACTAGGTATGGCTTGAAATCTACTTTTTGTTAGTAAACTAAATGATATTGGAGTGCAAGTCACGTTCTTTGGAAATGGCTGCAAGATGACTAGAGGCTCTATGGTGCTAGCAAGAGGTGCTCGTGTTGGTACCTTGTATAAGCTTGATGCACATGTTGTGCAATGCAATAGTGTCTCTACCAAGTCACAGAAAGCTACTCATGGAGGAAAAGAGGAAGAAATTCTTGATAGTGTAAACTCTATGGAAGTTAAACTTCCAGCATAAAATACTATGCTCTGGCATCATAGGCTAGGCCACATTGGAGAGAATGGTTTAAAAACCTTGAAGAATAAAAACCTAGTTGAGGGGCTTGAAGATTGTAACCTCAAATTCAAGCTTTGTGAACATTGTATATATGGTAAACAGCACCGTGTTTCATTTTATTCCAATCCTCACAAATCTTCTGGTTTGCTTGATTATATACATTCTGATGTTTTTGGTCCAGTGAATGTTCCTTTTTTGTCTAATTCAAGGTACTATGTATCATTCATTGATGATTATTCAAGAAGAACATTTGTTTATTTTTTGATAAGTAAATCAAAAGTGTTCAATCGGTTTAAAGAATTTAAGAACCTTGTAGAAAATTAGACTGGAAGAAAAATAAAATGTTTAAGGATTGATAATGGTGGTGAATTTTGTTCTGATGATTTCAAGAGTTACTATAAAGATCATAGGATTAAAAGACATAAAACTACACCTTATACTCCGCAGAAAAATGGAGTTGTAGAAAGGTTCAACAAGACAGTGATGGAAAGAGCACGAAGTATGCTAAGCAGTGCTAGCTTGGAGGAGAAGTTTTGAGCTGAGGCAGTTGCTACAGCATGTTACTTGATAAACCATTCTCTGAATTCTGCTCTTGTTGAGAAAACACCTTTGGAAGCATGGTCTAGTAAGAAGCCCTCTTTAAGACACATTCAAGTTTTTGGCTGTGAGGCATATGCACATGTGTCGTATGAGAAAAGATCTAAATTGGAGAACAAGGCTGTCAAATGTATTTTTATTGGTTATAGTGTTGGCATAAAAGGATACAAGCTTTGGAATCCTAATACAGAGAAGGTTTTGTATAGCAGAAGTGTTATCTTTCATCAGCTAAAGCCTTCTACCTTGGATCTACAGTTAGAGACAAAATCAGAAAACAAAAAGGATGTAGTTGAAATTCCTCCAACACCAGATAAAGAGGAATTGAAAATTCAAAATGTACCTGAAACTGAGGGGAGCTCAAATAGTTCTGAAAGTTCTGAAGAAGAAGAACCTCAGCCTCAGCAAGTGAGGAGGTCAACTCGTGAAAGAAAGCAACCTGATAGGTATGGGTTCTCTTTGATAGATTCTACTTGTGCCTATGCTTTAATTTCTAGCACTGATGAGCCTAGGACTATGAAAGAGGCATTTAGAATGTCTGATTCAAACTCTTAGTTGGAAGCCATGAATGAAGAAATGGCATCATTACAAAAGAATGATACTTGGAGTTTGGTGCCCTTGCCTAAAGGCAGAAAAGCTGTGGGCTGCAAATGGGCATTTAAAAAGAAAATAGGTTTGGATGGCAGTGTGGAAAAATATAAGGTGAGGTTGGTTGCGAAGGGTTATTCCCAGGTAGAGGGAATTGATTATGGGGAAATTTTTTCTCCTATAGCTAAGTTGATGTCCATTAGATTTCTTTTGTCACTTGTAGCAGCGTATGACTTAGAGATTGAACAGATGGATGTGAAGACATCATTTCTTCATGGTGATCTTGAAGAAGAAATTTATATGTCCCAACCTGAGCACTTTGTGGAAAAAGGTAAAGAAAAATGGGTTTGCAAGTTGAATAAATATTTGTATGGATTAAAGCAATCTCCTAGAATGTGGTACCAAAATTTTGACACTTTTGTTTTGTCATTGGGATTTGTAATATCAAAATATGATCATTGTGTGTATTACAAAGCTTAAAGTGATCAAGTTCTTATTATTGCTCTCTATGTTGATGATATGTTGTTCATAGGCAATAGTAAGTTAATGATTTCTGATCTTAAGTCTCAGTTGTCTGCAAATTTTGAAATAAAATATCTTGGTGCAGCAAGGTATATTCTGGGAATGGAAATAACCAGGGACAGGAAGAGTAGAAAACTTTGGCTTAGTCAGAGTATGTTAAGACTATTCTAGAGATATTTTGTATGAATGAGTGCAAGCAGCTAGTTGTTCTAGTTTTGCAGGGAACAAAGCTATCTGTTGAAGACTATCCAAAATCTCCTACTAAGATGGAGGACATGACCAGTGTACCTTATTCTAGTGTGGTTGGCAGTCTAATGTATGCAATGGTTTGTACAAGGCCAAACATTGCCCAAGCAGTGGGAGTACTTAGTCAGTTTATGGCTAATCCTTGAAGGACACATTGGGATGCTGTGAAAAGAGTTTTTAGATATTTGAAGGGCGCTTCAGAATATGCTTTGTGTTACCATGGGAACTTGGTTGAATCGCATAGGACTCTCAGTATTCTAGGCTATCTAGATTCTGATTGGGCAGGGGACATTGACAACAGAAGATCCACCAGTGGATATATTTTCATGTTGAATGGTGGTGCAGTGAGTTGGATGAGTAAGCGGCAAGTTGTAGTCGCTTTTTCCACTATAGAGGCATAATACATGCTAGCAACACACACCTGTAAAGAAGCAATCTGGTTAAGACGTTTGTGTTCTAACATTGGTTTTGATGTAGGGCAAATAACAATTTACTGTGACAGTCAGAGTGCTATTTGTTTGGCAAAGAATCCTACTTTCCATGCCAGGACGAAACATATAGATGTACGGTATCATTTTGTACGAGAGATGGTGGAGGATGGAAAGGTCTCCTTAGAAAAAGTGCATACTCTGGAGAATGTTGCAGATGCATTGACGAAGCCAATGAGCACAGACAAGTTCAAGTGGTGTGCCAATTCGATGGGCCTTAATGCCCATGAATTTCAGTAGTTTTGTTGTGCTCTGGAGGTGCCTGTGTGATCTTTGTCAAGTGGGAGTTTTTTGGAATTATGTGCCTTAATCTCACAGGCTGAAACCTCTGAAAGAGCCAAGTCGGTGTGACATTCATTCTGTCTGGCTGACTAGCAGTTGGTTAACCTTGTGGAATTCTCAGGTCGCTGAGACCTTGATACTATCTCGCCAACTGGAGCTATCACTGTGACTCATTGTGTTTGGTGTAACACTCTATCGAGTGGGTTGGTCTGGCCGACAAGCCATTCTTATCAGATATTGAGGAGACTCTAGGAAACAAGCGGTGTCGGGGAGATTCATAGTGACTAGATTCATCAGATTAACTCATATGCTTCGGTATGAAGTCTTATCGATATGGAAAGTCTCGTCGATAGTGATGCACTTGGAGTCATCAAGATAACTTGAAGGCTTTGGTATGAAGTCTTAGTGATGGATGTTTGTCTCAGCGATGGGGTAATCTGTTGTCGGTATGACTGCTTGCAACTGTTTGGTGCTCGGTATGACTTGTGGGTTCAGTATTACCTCTCAAAAATAGTGGTAAGTCTTGTCGACGGTTGTTTGTTTTGGTATGACTGGAAGGCTCAGTGTGATCTCTTGGAAAGTAGCGATAGTCTCATGGATGGCAATGCTGAGGTCAATGTGACTTGTGAACATCAGTCTGATGTCTCATCGAATATCGATTGTCTCACCGATGAGAATGCTGAGGTCAATGCGACTTGTGAACTCGATGTAATGTCTTGTTGATGGTCAGGACTCTTGGCGATAATGACAATCAGGTCTTGTGGCATCGGGGAGACACGGTTAGTGTCTCACCGACATGCGACATAGGTTGAACGCCTTTGATCGAGTGATGACTATCCTACGTGGTGAGTCTACGACCAATCAGAGAATCCAAATGGGAACCATTGGAAGTTAGACTATTGTGGCCATTACTGAGAGGAAGATCGACAGACCATGGGCGTCATGGATATACTCAGGAATTGCAAATGTTGTTTTGGTTTGATGGTTGCACGAACAGTTGGATGAATAGTTCGATGTATGATCAGTGTGAATTCAATTCTGATATATTGTAACTTGAATGTTTTGTACAAGGTTGGTCTATGATTATGCTATTGTAAATTGACATCAGAGAGAGTGAAGCCCGTACTCTGTATGTAATTTCATTACTATAATACAAAGGGGTTTTTCTTGGTGTGGTGGGTTTTTCTCCCGTAAGGGTTTTCCCATGTAAATCTAGTGTTCATCTATGTATGTTATATTCTCTGTTTCTGTTATTTCTTTCAAGTGTATCTTAATTGGACTGTAATTGAAAATTTTAAAGTATCTCTGCATTCTTCCCTGAGGTTTTGATGTTAGGAGAGTTAGTTCCACACCTTAGCTTTCCTTACATGTTTAAGTCTCAAAAGTGATTCATAAGACCACAATAGGTATTTTCTGTTGTAGTGGAAGCCTTCATCCAAGTGGAACACTTAAATTTTACAATCAAACGATTACTTCTAAGGGAACAAAAACTTATTGTGCTGAAATGTGTCCATATTTAGTTGAATACCCTTGAAAATTAGCTTTATAAATGTCAAATATTATAGAAGGTTTGTTGCCTCAAATAGAAGTATAAAAGGAATATCAATGTATTTTGGGGGGAGGAGAAGAGAAGGGAAACAAACAAATTTCCTCCAACATGGAGAGGGGGATCAATGGTTGGAATGAGGAGAGGTCAGTTGAGTAGCTAAAATCCATGATGTGATAGGGATAAATGCCATGAGGAGAAGGCCAAATTTGTAATGTGATAATGGCAATGTATTTAATGTTTTGAAGCAAATTTGTTTGATAAAATTATTGTATTCATATAAGCATTTAATAAAGTAAAACAGATTCACTTGTTTTTTTTGGCTTCTATTGTGTTGAATGTTATTTTTGATGTGTGATTGGGTTTTTTGATAATACCCCCTAATCACGAATGCATAGATTGGTATTGGAGCAAGGTTTTCACATTAGGGCGTGTTGAGGTGGAAGATGTGTTGTGAGGGTTTTAAGTGGTGAGGGATATCTCAAAGGCTCAAGACTTTTATTGAAAGTATGAAGAGGAGTCATATAATTGTATAGGGCTAAGGGAGACATTAAAATCATGAGAAACCATTATGGTTGCATGTGATATTTTTTGTAAACTTGTGTATCTGTAGGTTATGCAAGCAAGTTTACAAAAGTTGTAGATGTTACCAGAGCAAGTTGCTTTCAAAAGTTGCAAAATTGTATGGGTGTTGGAAGATGGCACAAAGGAAGAGTATGAGGCTATCCTTGGGAAAGGAATTAGGAATTTTAGTTCTTGTAAGGAGATAAATAACATACATGACGGAGATTAATGATATGAAGAAGATGTTGAAGGGATTGAAGGAGACCATCATGATGGTAGAAAAGTTGAACTAAGAAGAGAATATGGGTAAGGTGGAACCCCATTATTTT
>VDFB02271712.1:0-21078 GCA_007258455.2 Sequoia sempervirens
GGCATCCCTTTTTTTATTCCCACATAGGAGAGAATCTAGGACAAACTTAAAAATTGTTAAAGACATTTATTTGAATGAGAAAAGTTGACTTCCATGTTTTGAATCCTTTGAAAACTCAACAAATTCTCCAGTGAGGCGTATAGGAATGAGTTAGTTGACTCTAACAAAAAAAAATCCACCTATTATAACTATCCTTGATGACCATAACTTTCTCAAATTCCTCCAACATGAAAATAGGGCATGCTTTTTGTAAGTTTAGAAATGATTAAGCCCCCTTGGATGGCATAGGATAAGGTATGTTGGACACTAGGAACATTGAGAGGGGGGGTTGAATCTGTGTTCCACAATATTTGAATTTCAAACCAGATCTAAAACTATCAACAACAATATTTGAACTTTAATAGCATCCATAGCATATAAACAGAAGGAAACATGCAAACACATTAAAGAACACCATAACACCAAAAAAATTACGTGGAAATTAGGGTAAAAACCACGGTGGATGTTAGTCCACAATATATACTCTGTTAAAAGTATGAACAAAAGGAAATGCACTTGCATTCAGTCACACTGCCTAGAGCTCACTGCTCAAAATAAGAAAGGCTCACTGCCTTACAAAATATTTGGGAATACAACAAAAGGTTGAACTAAGAAAATAGCATCTCCAAATGCATGCATTAAGTTCCAATGAAGCACACTTAAAATGATCTTCAGCCCTTCTGACTAACTCTATTTTTCTACTATGCTCTGCTCTACTCTATTTTTTGCCCTTCTGAAACCCTTCTAATACTCGCACACACATCTACTCTGCTTAACACACTCAAAATGAATTACCAATCTCATATATATATATTCGCGAACAAGGATTTCACTACTATATGTCGGCTTCACATAAGATGTAATATTCTTCCACATGTCAGCTCAAATCACTAATTAAAATTAATGCGTACCCACACAAATCAGCTAGACTATAGTAGGGACCCAAATCAAAATTCCCAACACAATAAATATTAAAACATCTACTCCTTATACATCCACGGCACGCTATATACACCAGGTCAGCCATAATGAGAAAATAAACAATAAATCATTCTACCAAATCTCCAAACTCATACATCGGTCAATGCAACATTAAAAAACTTACCAATAAGTTATCATACATGCTTAGCAAGCTTTCCTAGGGATCTACAACACAAAATAATGATCTGGTGAAGTATACTGACTGACTGACTAATCGGATATCATGTTCTTCATGCTTTATGTCAGTAACACACTGCCTACTACAATTTTTTCCGGTATGAGCTACATCTAAACTATGGACCACACTAATGACTCCAATTGCCATCAATGACAACACTAGAAGCCATAAAAAATCTCCCAAAGCCATATGCCAATAAGGTCTACCTTAATAGGTTTTTGATGCATCTTTGAGATTCATTTATGTATCTAACCAAACACTACGTCCTACATCTCTTACACTAGATACTTGTTTTACAATATTTCTTCACCCCTAAGACTATCCTAGAATCTGAGGACATGCATCTATTGATGATATTGAGCATCAAAAGAAATAATAGTTATAGTACCAATATGTTGTAATTGTGTTTATTATTTATGTTACTTTAAAATAATATTTTTTAGTTACAAAACATGGAATAATAGCTAATTTTATAATTTGTATATACATATTGAGCTATAATCTAGCCTAGAGCCTAGAACATTAGAACAAAACAAGAAGATAATTAATTTAGAGGTTTGAGATTCACTCTCTAGTTGGGAAAAGAGACCCCAAATGTTTCAATATTAGTCTTTGTTGCATATATGAAGAAATTTTGTATGCCTATACAAAATTATTTTGAGAGACATTATGGGCCTCATGGTACTGTATAAATATTTTGACATTATGTACACTTTCATGACTTTATTAATAGTAATATATAAATATTTTTTATGTGTTCATGGCTTAAATGGTTTAATAATTTGAATAATAATACTTAATATTATTCATTGTTGAGGTTGATTATAAATGGTTTATTTTTTTATAAAATATTTAAGTACATTGATAGTGAAAGCAAAAAAAATTCATTATTTTTTTACTGAGTATTGTGTAAAATATTAGTTAATCTCTAGTGCTATGTATTGAGGTTCTATAATGTATGTGAATATTCATTTTTATACCCATCTATTTATCTCTCTATATCTCCCTCTATATATATATATATATATATCTAGATCTCTATCTCTATCTTTCTCTCCCTCTCCCCCTCTTCCTCTCTCTCTCTCTCTATCTCTATCTCATTTTCTCATTTACTCATGCGACCTTTAATATTGAAACAAAGAAAAATAAATAGGTAAGTACACCAAAGTGGGATTGATGAACTAATTAGGGACCTATTCTTCTTCAATTCATTAGGAAATGAGATCCACACAATGAAAGGACTATCAACCTTGAGGTGAGTCAAGTCAAAGTGCAAATCTACTGATTTCCTTTTTTTGCAAGGACAGGGGTCCTGATTAAATAGCACTTTGGGGAGAAAGATTAAAAATAGCAAATCAAACCCAAAATGCAATCTACAACTTGAATCTTGAAGATTAAGCTCAATACTGATGGAAGCAAAAATCAAATTGTAGATCTGAGAGAGGAAAGATGATGTTTACCAGTCACCAAAAGTTATTTTCTAAAGTTGAACTAAGACTCATTTGGGTGAATGGGTCTTGGTTTAGGGTTTTTCTATAGCTTTTGGGAGCCTCTACAACAGATCTAAATCTCTAAATTTTCCCAGGTTTCAGGTTTGAAGTGCTAGAAATAAATTATGTAATAGAGTTTTCGTGAGATGACAACTTTTGCAACTTTGACAACTTCTTCTATTTTTCTCTTCAAGAGATCTTCAAGATATCTTCCACCTAAATCTAAAAGCACAAATCAAGATAAAAAAAGGTTTTTTTATTCTGAATGGGGGTTTTCCTTGGTCAAACCTCGTTTTGGTAATTAAACCTTGAAATGAAACAAAATAGCATGAAAGGAATGATGAATGAACAACTCTACGTCACAACTCACCAAACCCTTGAATGAACCTTGGAATTTAAATATGTAACTTGCATGAAATGGCTTCAATGTATGTGGATCTTGATCTTGAAATTTGATTTGAAACAACACCTTGAATACTTGAACGTATCATGAACTCTGCATCAACATATTAGCTCCAATAACATGCATTATGTAAGAAGACCTTGATAGGACAATTGGATATTGATTGCTTCAATAATTCTTCAATAAATCTACTTTTGAATGCCTTGAAATGCTCTTGAAATCTCTAAATTTCTTAGATCACACTTACTCATAAAATTGCTAGCTTGAAAATCTTAGGTGAAACATAGTGAAATGACCTTATATTTATAGATATGTAACATTAATTTCTTGAAATGAAAATGACACAAGCCAAAATTTCAATATAGATTTGAAATCATTAAAATACCACCAAAAACATAATTTAAATTTAGGTCGTAGGTCTAAGTGAGGACCCATTCACCCATGGGTGAATGGGTCCTAGGTCACTTACCTAAGACACATATCGATCAATGATAAGTGTTATGTTAAGGCATTAATGAATGTCAGGTTTCCTCTTCAGAAAATGTGATTAATTAAGCTTGGATTTGAATTAAAGGGGACAATTAAGGAAAATTAACCTCAATTAATTAAGGGGGCCCTAAATAAGTGTAAAGAGGTACACTCTACAACATCACATTAAGGCACAATTAATTCCATTTTAACTAATAAGGTCCTAAACTTAATATGAATATGTAAAATACATATTACAACACTATATTAAGGCATAATTAAGTTATTTTTAATTAATAGGGTCGTAAACTTAATATGAATATGTAAAATGTGTATTACAACACTAAATTAAGGCATCATTAAGTTCATTTTAATATTAATTCCCAAATTAGGTGTGAAAAAGGGATACTTTTTCCTACACTGCATTTAGCCCCCACTTTAGCGAGAGGATGACCATGTGTCAAACTCACACTAAAGTAGACATTCAAGACACCTATGTATCCAACAAAGAAAAAGATACTCAATCATACAACATTAAAGACCTAAAAAAAGGGAAGGCAAATCAGCCTTCGACTGTCCAACGCATTGTGGAACATGCCTCAAATATTTGTCCAAAAGAAAAAGGGTGGATCAAGCCTTAACTTTCCAACGCAATTTGGAACATGTCTTAGATGTTTGTCCAAAAATTTTCACAAGCGAAACTCAATGTACATTATGCAAACAACACGCATGCTCACTTTAGGCTGTCCACTAGGTGATCCCCCAAGAAAGTGTTTGATAGAAAACAAGGTGGTGATGACCCCAAACCAACTCAAAGTGATTAGAATCCAACAAGAACCCAACCCTTACAACCCTATCCACTCAACCTTTCTCAAACACACCCCTAAAGGCTTGTAGCCCTCCAAACTGCTTTTTCTCAATATATTTTAGAGAAGGCCATATAGAAACCTATAAAACATTTTTTGAGATCCTCTTCTAGATCTAACTCCCCTTACCAAAAGATTCCATGAGGTTTCTTTGAGACAATATTGAAAACCAATAGACTGCCCTATTTTTAGACCACCAAATAACACTCTTTTACAAAGGATGTGCCTCCAAAATAACTATTTATCACTAAAACTCAATTGAAAGACCTTAGTTGTGTTACAAAACCTCAAAATCCACTATCATTCATCAATGCCAAGACCGCTATGATACTGAACCACCAAACCCTCATTCTCCAATAAAATGGCAAGGGTTTATTCAAAATCCAATCACCCAGGCTTATAGAACCCAACCACTTCCACCAATAGATTATAAATGGTCTACACAAACTCACAAATCCATTACAAGATTATTTCTATCAAAATTTTATCAAAACCCTTCTTTAACACCCCTTTTCCACATAGAAAACTCATTGTTATACCCTAGGGCATCACCCCAAATCAAATAACTTGACTCCTCTACCTACCAAACCATGAGAACCTCTAACCTACCATATTACAAGTCATTCCACTGAGGTACAGGGCATGACAGTAGGTGGAATGACTTAGAACATTAGTTTAAACTTCAATCAAACCTTTCACTGGCCTTTTATAGGCAGTTTCAGAAAATTAAAGAAATATTCCACAAATCTAAATGATAGACCCTCAAACTTGAAGTAAATGAAAGCTATTTCATGCCTCTATAATACACAATAATATTTAGAGAATTTACATCTTGTACAGGTCCGTACAATTACTAGAAAGAACAAATTTACATAAATAAATGTTGTTATTGATTTAGAAACTCCAATACAATCTTCTCCAACCCCTGTTCGAGCCTTTTAGAGGCTTTATATACATATTGCATTCAGATATAACCCAAAAAACATCTATAACTACCTTTTGAAATAGTATGACCCTTCAACTTCTAGGAAAGTTGCATTTTTTAATTTTGCTAAGACAACATTTTACATTTTTGCAACCTTTTGACACTTTAACTCAAATGATTAAAAACTGACCCAACATGCATGAAAATGGTCTCAATAGACCTTATTTAGTGTAAATAGACTCAAATTACTATAAAACTCCCTAGACCTACCTAATGACCTAACATATCAAAACCTTGAATTATCAAATTTGTAAATAAGGGCTTTGGTGCTCCTGCACCAATGTCTTAGTGAGAAAGTCATGCCAGGTCTATAGAGTCTCACTATACTTACCATACCAAAGCTATCCCTCTGACAACTCCAATAGGGTGCCACACAACTAAGGCTTTGAGCTTCACAAGGTTAACAAGTTGTATTATGCTAAACACTTATGAACAAAAATGCAAATAGAGGTTTTTTCAAAGGGAATTTGCTTAATTCGTGTAAGGTCTCTTCTTAGGGAACATCGTACCTAATGTCTCAAAGTGAGGACAAGTCTAGGATATAAGAATCACAACTTAGGGAATGCAACGTGTAGCATCACCACTAAGAGGAAATTCATACGCCAAGAAATATCACACTCTTAGAGGACATCAAACCCAATGACACCACCAAGAAAAGGATGCATCACAAGAAAAAAGAAAATCACACAAAGAAACATGAGGATGTCAAAAAATTTAAAATAATAATTCCAATATATGCCCCCACTTTAAAGAAATTGCTACACCATTGTTGTGAGCAATTTGCTTTAAAGTAGCAAATAATCAATTCTAAAAAAATAAAGAAGAAATGAGAGCTTATTCAAAAAGCCCTATGCCAAGTCATATGTTCCCGAAATGAAGCTACATCATGAAAAAGAGAGGAAGGGGTTACCCCCAAAATGAAATCCCAAAAAACATAAGGGATATAGGATTCGAGGTTAGTATATGTTTGCTACAATGTGATTATAGAGCTCAGAAATGCTCATCATTCCCTAAATACTCGCAAAATAGGAAGAATGACACATAGAGAGTGAAAACAAAGAAAAAGCTTTTAGGTCAACATGGAAGAGACCTAAATGGCTCGATGTCTTGTGTCATCCCCAAAAGAAAAACACAAGACAAATGAAGAGATAAATGTTTATGACATATAGAAGAATGTAGATACAAATAGAGGAATGCACATAAAGAGAGATACACCAAATGAAACAGTACGGGGAGATCACATTACGCACATGCAATCACACAAAGAAACATGTAAAGAAAACAAAGACAAAAGACTAGTAAGGCACATGCCAGTCAACCTATAGCAAGTCGTTTGCATCCCAATATTGTTCAATATATATAGAAGGTGGACAACTAGCCAAAGGGACAACATCAAGTGCCAAAAATAGGACAAGGCTATCTACCCCTTGCCCCCACTAAGTGAAAGACAAGCATGAGTTGAGATAAGTGATGAGAATGAGCTCCTTGCAATAAACAAAATGATTTTCAATGAATGTTAAACATGTAATAGTGAGTGTGCTAGGATCTTACAACTATTATATGGAAAGGAGCAAAGCACATGCTTTAAGTCAAGTTGGATCCCTAGGGGATCTAAATTTCTTTAATATTCCCTTTAAAAGATGACAATTATTAGTGTGATGTCCAAAGAATCTATGATAGGCACAATATGGTTTATTTTGATAAGTTTTCTTTTTGGTTAGATTGTCACGTTTAGGTGGTAAGGTGATTAATCCCCAATGTAAAAGAGTGTAAAAGGCCTCCTCAGTCTTGGATATCTTTAATAGTTCATCAACGGATTCAGGAAGATCATATATCTCTTGTAGCTGAAATTTTTGATGTGCATGTAGTTTTGGCTTCTTCTTCTTTGGTTTGATGATATTTTGGTCATCACTTTCATCTTCTAGCTGCAAGTCCTTTCCTTTTTCAGAAAAGGATGTGTTAGGAGTAGTAAAGTGATCAAAATTTGGGTTTTATTTTTTCTTATGCATGGGAAATGTATTTGAGGTTGGTTGAGGAGGAGGAAAATTATTTTTAATGAGATGGACCAAGGTGCATATGAATTATATTCCTTCTTCATGCTTAACCATTGTTCGTATGTTTCCTATGAGAGGAATGGCATTACCAGCAATAGGTTTGGTTCTCACAAAGTCTTGTAAACTTTAAAATTCTTCATTTATCTTTTGTGCATTTTGAGAGACATGCGAAACCATTGTTTGAACATCATGCACATTTTTTTTAGGTAGGGAAACCATTGGAAATGAGGTATGAAAACTATGATCCATAGAGGGTTGATTATCAACACTATTAGTGAAAGAGTTGGAGAACCCAATATCCACAGTGAATGGTGTATCACGAGATGACCAGAGTCTCAACCTATATCTCACAATAATAGTGCTAATAGGACACCAAGTTGCAAAGCTCATACAAGTTTCACAAACTTGGTACACACCCAAAATGGAAAGATAGTGAAATGCAATGCAATGACCTAGAATACAAATATGTAAATGCAATTTTCAAATTCTAAAAAAGGTAATTTTATAATTATGCTATATAAAAACTTGAAAATTATGTCTTGTAAATGCAATTTTGAAATCACGCAATGCACTAAATTTATCAAATGAAGTCAAATATGATCAATTCTAAGCAACAGAAATTCTGTAAACTAAAATAGAAAACTAAAAACAACAAAGTAGAATGCAGAAATTGATGTTTTAATGCTTAGAAAATAGGGAAATGACCTTAATCAGGGAATCATTCACCCAGGGGTGAATGGGTCCTAGGTTAGGGTTTTTAAAAATGTTTTTACAGATTTCTGAGTTGATTCCAATGGTTTCCAGATTTTGATTTAAAACAGTAAGTTATAGTTTAATTTTTTTGTGAAATTAAGGTAGAATGCAAATGAAAAATATGAGAAAATGACAAACTAGGAGACCAAATTTTTTTTTTTTTTTTTTGTATCAAGAGGTGTCCCCGCGATTAACCCGGCCCAGTGACATTCCGACGAGCGGGGGCGAGACTAATCCTCTGGGGGGTATGCAACAGCCGGCCAGCCCATACCCCTGGAAAACCCGAGAGCGAGTCGAACCCGAGACCATGAGGAGCCATCCCACAGCCTCAAGCCAACCGCGCTACCCGTGCCGGCAACTAGGAGACCAAATTTGATGTGCAATTTTGTTTCAATTTTAAAATTTAAATGAATGAATGATGCAATGTTAGGTAAATGATTTGCAAAATGATTGAATTTTTTATATTTTTTAGATTTCAAGAATGCAAAGATGCAATCCTAAAACCCATAAATGAAATTCAAACTAATGCAAGTTAAGCTACCCTAAATGAGACTTAATTCAATGCAATGCAATGTAAATGAATGAAAAATCTAAATATAGGGTGCAAATGGACTCCAAAATCTAAATCTAGGGTTCACCAAAATGAAACAAAGAAAAATAAATTGGTAAGTTCATCAAAGTGGGATTGATGAACTAATTAGGGACCTATTCTTCTTCAATTCATTAGTAAATGGGATCCACACAATAAAAGTACTATCAACCTTGAGGTGAGTCAAGTCAAAGTGTGAATCTACTAATTTCCCTTTTTTGCAAGGATATGGGTCCTGATTAAACAACACTTTGGGGAGAAAGATTAAAAATAGAAAATCAAACCCAAAATGTAATCTACAACTTGGATCTTGAAGATTAAGCTCAATACTAATGGAATCAAAAATTAAATTGCAGATTTGAGAGAGGAAAGATGATGTTTACCATTCACCAAAAGTAATTTTCTAAAGCTAACCTAGGACTCATTTGGGCGAATGGTTCCTAGTTTAGGGTATTTTGTAGCTTTTGGGAGCCTCTGCAATAGATCTAAATCTCTCAATTTCCCAAGTTTCAAGTTCGGAGTGCCAAAAATAAATTTTGTAATAGAGTTTCCATGAGATGACAACTTTCTTGACAACTTTTGCAACTTTGACAACTTCTTCAATTCTGATCTTCAAGAGATCTTAAAGATATCTTCCACCTAAATATGCGAACACAAATCAAGAGAGGAAAAGGTTTTGTTTATGGTGAATGGGGGTTTACCTTGGTCAAACCCTATTTTGGTAATTAAAAATTGAAATGAAACAAAATAGCATGAAAGGAATGATGAATGAACAACACCAAACCCTTGAATGAACCTTGGAATGTAAATCTACAACTTGAATGAAATGGCTTCAATGGATGTGGACCCTAATCTTGAAATTTTATTTGAAACAACGCCTTGAATACTTGAATGGATCATGAACTCTACATCAACATATTAGCTCCAATAACATGAATGATACAAGAATACCTTGATATGACAATTGGATCTTGATTGTTGCAATAATGCTTTAATAAATCTACTCTTGAATGCCTTGAAATGCTCTTGAAATCTCTAAATTGGTTAGATCACACTTACTCATAAAACTGCTAGCTTGAAAATCTTAGGTGAAACATAGTGAAATGACCTTATATTTATAGATATGTAACATTAATTTTCCAAAATTCAAATGACACAAGCTAACATGTGAATATAGATTTTAAATCATTAAAATACCGCCAAAAACATAATTTAAATTTAGGTCGTAGGTCTAAGTGAGGACCCATTCACCCATGGGAGAATGGGTCCTAGGTCACTTACCTAGGACACACATTGCTCAATGATAAGTGTTATATTAAGGCATTAATGAATTTTAGGTTTCCTCTTTGGAAAATGTGATTAATTAGGCTTGGAATTGAATTAAAGGGTCCAATTAAGGAAAATTAACCTCAATTAATTAAGGGAGCCCTAAATAAGTGTGAAAGTGTAAAGAGGTACACTCTACAACACCACATTAAGGCACAATTAAGTCCATTTTAATTAACATGGTCCTAAACTTAATATATGTAAAATACATATTACAACACTAAATTAAGGCATAATTAAGTTCATTTTAATTAATAGGGTCCTAAACTTAATGTGAATATGTAAAATACATATTATAACACTAAATTAAGGCATCATTAAGTTCATTTTAATATTAATTCCCAAATTAGGTGTGAAAAAGGGAAAAAAATTCCTACACTACAAATATATATATATATATATATATATATATATATATATATATATATATATATATATATATTAGGAATAACATGTCTATGTCAAAATACAAGAGTTATGATAAATATGTAGAATGGGTTGGAATTTATTTAAATAGTAAGTTTTCATCTTATAGTTGTTGATTATCAAGGTGAAGAAAGCTTGCAATATGCACTTAAATAGGTGAATACAAATCTGAAATATGTAGATTAACCTTTAGCCTTAGTGTGACGAAAGAATGAGAGAGAGAGAGAGATAGAAGAATCATAACACATGCAACAACAGATTTACTTGGAGAAACCTCAAAGGGAAAAAAATCCACCACTGAAAGAGAGGCAAGTATATTACTAATATTCTAAATTATTACATGCAACAATAGACTTCTCTTATCATCCTTGTAAAATCCTGTAGCACCTTGTTACCTTGCAAACCTACAAAACTAAATTAAATAACTCTAGCTCAAGGCCCCTATTTAAAGAGATTTGTGAGGATGTAAACCACCATGGTTTCAACAAACAATAGGCTCCAATACCTTCTCACAAAAATCATGCCTCCCTTCATGAAATGATCATGACACCCTAAGAATATCCTCTTACAGATGCTCTTACAGTTGTCATAAGGCATAACTTATGCATGAGCACCTGGGGTCAAAGATAGCATATTCTATCATAGGAATCTGTCATACTTGTCATAGGAATATGTCATACTGTCATAGCATCTTATGACAACTGTCATACATGTCACAGATGCTCTTACAACATCCTAACAACCTCATTCTATAAGATTCCAAGTGGGACGCCTATCTATTTTTTCATTTTCCTAAATGACAAACGATAATGGTAACACTACATTTACATTGTCTCTTTCAGCACCGTTGGTCAAACGGTTTCACCTCTTATGGGAAAATGTTGAAAACACTTTAGGAGAATAATTAATTAAAGGATTTGCAAGGTTGATGGCACCTAAATCCTAACATTCTCCCACTTGACATCATATATTGTAAATTACACCCATAGAGATATAACTACATAGAATTAAGTACATTGATCAAGGCCCATGGCCTTTCTACACCAAGAGAACTTATATGTGGTGACTGGCTTTGTAAGAGAATCTACAACATTATCTAAAGTGTCAATTTTTTCAATCAATACCTGTCCATTCTCAACCATTTCTCGCCAAAAGTGATACTGAATATCAACATGCTTAGTACGAGAATGATACATAGGATTTTTAGCCAAACATATGGCACTCTGACTATCACATCCGATCCTCACTATCCTACAATCAAAACCAATACCATTACCAAGTCTCTGTAACCAAACCACCTCCTTAGAGGCATGTGTAGCAGCCATATACTTTGCTTCAGTGGTGGAAAAAGCAACTGTAGGTTGTCTTTTACTCATCCAACTCACTGCACCTCCAAACAAAGTAAACACATAGCCACTAGTGGACCTTCGACTATCCAAGTCACCTACCCAATCTGAATCAACAAAACCATGTATGTCTAATGACTTATCAAAATTTTCAGTACCATGATAAACCAAACAGTAATCAGAAGTGCCTCACAAATATCTAAATACCCTTTTAACAAAATTCCAATGTTCTTTACCAGGGTTAGGCATAAACCTACTTAGAACACCCACTGCTTGGGCTATATCTGGTCTAGTACAAACCATTGCATACATTAAACTACCAACAACACTAGCATAAGGAACTTTATACATTTCATCAATATCATCATCCAATTCAGGACACATGTCTAAACTTAACTTAGTACCAACAAGAAATGGAATATTTATTGGTTTATAGTCCTACATATTAAACCTTTGCAAAATAGTGTTAATATACTTACTCTGACTTAACCAAAGCTTTTTGTGAACCTGATCCCTAATGATTTCTATCCCAAGAATATATTTAGCAGCCCCTAAATCTTTCATATCTGTAATAACTTATGAAAAGCAACAACAGGATCAAGAGACTAAACATAGCACAAAAGAGAGAGACACAAGATGAGAGAATATGATTATTGTATTCTCAATATGCATGAAGCTAGACAATTACAAGCATGTACAAGGCTTGATTATAAAGACAAGCTAGGACACAATGAAGGGCCATGAATGAGACAAGTGTCCCAATCATGTGTAAGGTAGGTAGAAAGAAATAATAGATAATTCCATGAAAGGTGGATCACCCACCTAAAGTGGAATTATCATGCCACAAAAAGTGGAGATAAAAAGGTGATAACTAGATCACACCACAAAAAGTGGAATTTCTCCTACACACACTTCCCTAAGTGTCCAACTCATATCTCAGTGTATGCACAAACCTAGATGCAAGATGCAAATAACTAGGTGTCACAAGTGCAACCTATAATGATATGCATTCCCTAAGTAAGCTTAACTAAAGTGTAATAAGTAAAATACTTATTTACACCAACAATATCAAATGTGTCAGAAAGCTGAGTTTTAAGTTCCCTAATCATTGCCTTATTGTTACCAATGAACAACATATCATCCACATATAAGACAATACCAATATCTGATCATCAATAACTTTAAAATAAACACAGTGATCCTCTTCACTTCTAACAAAACCCATCTTTAATGCAAAGGCATCAAACTTCTGGTACCACATCCTAGGTGACTATTTCAAACCATATAGAGATTGTTTTAACCTGCAAACCAAGTGTTCTTTTCCTTTCACAACAAAACGTTGTTGCATATAAATTTCTTCCTCGAGATCCCCATGCAAGAAAGCAATTTTAACATCCATTTGTTCCATTTCTAAATCATAAGTAGTAACAATGGATAAAAGGAATCTAGTAGAAGTTAACTTAGCAATAGGAGAGAATATTTCTCCAAAATCAACTCCCTCTCTCTGGGAGTAGCCTTTGGCCACTAATCTAGCCTTGTACCGTTCCAACTTACCATTTGCACCAAACTTCTTTTTATATACCCACTTACAACCAATGGCCTTTCTTCCTTTGGGAAAACTAAGAAGATCCCAGGTGTCATAGTTTTTCAAAGACATCATCTCATCCTACATGGCCTACATCCAAGACTCACATTCTTCTGAAGAGAGAGCCTCCCTGAAAGATCTAGGTTCATCATCAATACATATCAAAGCAAATACAACGAAAATCAGGTGGGCTATACCTGTCAATTATATTTTTTTGTCTTGTGGACCTTCTCAAAGGTGGAGTAAGAGATTCCTCCTCATGTTCATCCTCATTGTTTCCAACTTCTTTTGTTGCAATAGATTCTTCAGAACTCTCTTCTTCTTCTCCATCTTCTTGTCCATCTCTTTGTTCTTCCACATGTGCATCTTCTTGCTTAGTTTCAAAATACATTGTTTTTTACTTTTCCTATGGTTTCTCATCTTCAGGGTTAGCTCTAAATTCCCTAAAAATAGCATCTCTAGAAAATATCATCTTTCATGTTAGTGGATTCCAAAGTTTATGACCTTTAATATTTTCACCATAACCTACAAAGATGCATTTCTGAGATTTGGGATCCAATTTAGACTACTTCTCTTTAGGCACATGAACAAAATCCTCACAATCAAAGACCCTTAAATGTGAAACTGAAGGATTTTTACCCAACCACATTTCATAAGGTGTTTTATCAACAAGAGCTTTACAAGGAGATCTGTTAATTAAATAACAAGCAGTACCAATAGCTTCTGCCCAAAAACATTTATCTAACTTAGCACTACTTAACATGCTTCTAGCTCTTTCCATTAATGTATGGTTCATTCTTTCTGCTACACCATTTTGTTGGGGTGTGTAAGGTGTAGTCTTTTGCCTAAAAATTCCTGCATGTTTGCAAAACTCATAAAATTCCTTAGAACAATATTCACCCCCATTGTCAGATCTCAATACTTTTATCTTATAATCTATTTGCTTTTCAACCAATGCCTTAAATTTCTTAAATTTGGTGAAAACTTCATATTTTTATGCATAAAATAAATCCAAGTATATCTTGAGTAATCATGAATGAAGGAAACATAATAATGAGATTCTACTCAAAGAATCTGTATCCATTGGACCACATACATTTGAATGAATTAGTTCTAACAATCCATTAGCTTTATTAGTTCCTTTAGGAAATGATGACCTGTTTTGTTTACCAAACACACAATCCTCACATAAATCATTTTTACCAACAGAATAATTAGAAATACCATCTACTAGTTTCTTATCAAGTATGATCCTAAGACCTTTTTCACCAATGTGACCTAATCTATGGTGCCACAACATACATGCATTTTCAATGCTAATTACAAAAGAGGAGTTACAAAAAGTAGAGGCATGTAACGTAAACAGTTTCCTTGTCTGAGATTCTTTAGCAACCACCAAACTTCCCCTTACCATCCTGCAACCATACTTTTTAAATGTCACATTCATTCCAGAATCATTCAACTTGGAAACAAAAATTAAAAATTTTGTAAGTCCTAGAATATGTAAAACATCATCAAGGATTTTAACCCTCCCATCACTGAAACACAACTTTACCTTTCCTTTGCTGAAAATCTTTTGTGAGTTGTTGTCATCCATGAAGACCTCTCCTCCATCATATTCTCTGTATGTAGAAAACCACTCCTTGTGAGGAGTCATATGGAAGGAAGCACCTGAATCAATAAGCCAAGCATCATTGCAAACTATGTTAGCTGAAATAATCAAAGCATCAGAATCATTGTTATTAGAGGACTTTTCCATGAAGGAATCTACATTCATTTTCTTATTTCTACATTCCTTCTTCACATGTCCCTGTTTATGACAGTTCCAACACTTCACTCTGCTCTTTCCAGGGGTCTTAGATCGCCCTTTAGACTTATCCTTCTTCTTATCCCCTTTAGGCCCTTTCTCCTTGGGCCTACCTCGCACATGCAAGGCATCTTGGGAGCCACTATGCATGGTCTTTCTCCTCATCTCCTATGAAAGAAGTATGGGAATAACATTATCCATCTTAGGTTCTGCACCACCACTTGTTATAACCATAATTAAATTTTCCCAAGATTCCAGCAAAGAGAAAATCAATAGAATGCATTTATCCTCATATTCTATTTTAACATCAATAGATGCAAGCTGACTTATAATCAAATTAAAAGCATTCAAATTTTAAGCACTAGAATCACCATTCTTCATCATTAATGAATATGAACATCTTTTGAGATACAATTTGTTAGAAAAACTCTTAGTTTGATAGATTTCACCTATCTTCCTCCAAAGCTTGTACGGTGTGTCTTCTGAAGAGACATTCAGGAGGAGAGAATCTATGAGACACAACCAAATGGTCCCTCGAGCCTTCTTGTCTAACTTCTTCCAATATTCATCTGACAAGGTTGAAGTATATGGCTTCTTATCAACTGAAACTGGTAACCACTGATCTCTCTCCTCAAGGAGATCCTCCACTTTCAACTTCCACATCTCATAACCAGTTCCATTGAACTTCTCAATATCTTGATGAGAGGTGGAGGCCATGGTATGTAATCTTTCACAAATCTACAAAACTCACAACACAAAAGCTCCCACTGCAGCAAAAACCTTCAACACTTTAAAAGGAAAGTGTCCCTTCCTTAACAGAATTGTTAGCTCTGATACCAAATGTTGATTATCAAGGTGAAGAAAGCTTGCAATATGAACTTAAATAGGTGAATGAAAATCTGAAATATGTAGATGAACCTTTAGCCTTAGTGTGAAGAAAGAATGAGAGAGAGAGAGAGAGAGAGATAGAAGAATCATAACACATGCAACAACAAATTTGCATGGAGAAACCCCAAAGGGAAAAAACTCCACCACCGAAAGAGAGGCAAGTATATTACTAATATTCTAAAATATTACATGCAGCAATAGACTTCTCTTATCATCCCTGTAAAATCCTGCAGCACCTTGTTACCTTGCAAACCTGCAAAATTGAATTAAATAACTCTAGCTCAAGGCCCCTATTTAAAGAGATTTGTGAGGATGAAAACCACCATGGTTTCACCAAACAATAGGATCCAATACCTCCTCACAAAACTCATGCCTCCCTTCATGAAATGATCATGACACCCTAAGAATATCCTCTTACAGATGCTCTTACAGTTGTCATAAGGCATAACTTATGCATGAGCACCTGTGGTCAAAGATAGCATATTCTGTCATAGGAATCTGTCATACTTGTCATAGGAATCTGTCATACTACCATAGCATCTTATGACAACTATCATACATGTCATAGATGCTCTTACAACATCCTAACAACCTCATTCTAGAAGATTCCAAGTGGGATGCCTAGCTATTTTATCTTTTTCCTAAATGACAAACGGTAACGGTAACACTACATTTACATTGTCTCTTTCACCACCGTTGGTCAAACGGTTTTGCCTCTTATGGGAAAATGTTGAAAACACTTTAGGAGAATAATTAATTAAAGGATTTACAAGGTTGATGGCACCTAAATCCTAACAATAGTAAATTAAAGTATTTATTTTTGGTGATTCAATAAATTGAATAATTCTTATTTGGTAATTTAATGGCTTGAATAATATTTGTATGGTAGGTTGATAGCTTGAATTATGCTTGTATTAACATGGACAGTGATGAGGGAGTGTATGTGAGGCTAGAAATGCTTGTTGATAAGGAGTTAGAAGCCTTACAAGGCTACAAATGATAACACAATGAGAGTTCATCGTATTCAAAGCCATCAAAATATACTTTTTTTATTATATGTAATAACAATGAAATGAATGAAAAATTATTAATTTCTCTATCCACTCTTATGTGAAGTATTAGTTTAATTTTATAATGCATTATGTATTAAATTTTTATAATGTATATTGTTAAATATTTATACCCCCCTCTCTACCTCTATATATCTCCCTTTCTCTCTCCCTCTTGTTGGGTGAAAATTATGTAATCAACTTTTCAACAGATTACACAACTAGGACTTCAACCACATCTATGTGAGATGTAATCTCTCCTTAGAAAGGGGAGGTGCCCTTCTTACTGCTTTCAGAAACAAGTAAAACTAATCAAGTATTTACAACATGTACACTATGATTAATGGATTTGGGGTGTGTCACATTCATCCTTCTCTCTTTTTTCAGAGAAGATGTTTCACAATGTTTCACAGTCGATAGTTCTGATTTAGTACAAATTCAAACTAAAGACAAAGCAGTAATTCCAATATCTCTATCTTGACAAAGCAAAGCGTAGAGATACCAGCATGATAATAATAACAATAAAAAGATAAAGCAAAGCTTACGAAGGCATAAATTTGTTCTATAACTTTCCAACAGTAGATCCTTGAAATACGTAATGAGTGTTATATCAGAAGCACAAAGTCTTCTAGATACATTACCAAAATAGTGCCACGAACAACATGAACTAATGCAAGCACAAAGTCTTGTAGTTCATCCACCAAAGGTTACTCAAACATAAACTAAAATTCAAAGTAAAGAATGTAACATAAAGTTTACATAGATTTACTTGAGGCCCTTACATCTCACACAATAATCACCACCAATCTTAATCAACTTCAAAAGATGATTGATCCAACGCAAAGTATGGTATGCAACTTCCTTCTTTATTGATAAGATTCAGATTCACAAAGTTGAACACAAAGTTTCATACATTTGTTGCAAAAAGAGCAGCACTTTGTTGCTAGAGATAAAAGATAAACAATACAATAGAAATCCCTCATATATATAGAGGAGAGGGATGAGAAAAATTAGGAAAGTTAGGTGAGCTAATTAAGGAAAATCTCACCTAACTTTGACCAAAGTCAAAGTGTAATTTGTCTTCAAGAAATTAAGTCTCAGATTTTTGGTGCAATTACATTACAAGAAAAGACATTTAAGATGTCAAAAACTATTTACAAGATGCATAATGAAAAGCATCAAAAATTTTAACACTGGGAAATCGGGAATCTTCATGGTTCCTTGCTTGGGTGCATAAGTCTTCATACTTCTTCCTGGTTTCCTGCGTGAACTTCTCATCTAGACCAACGGTGTAATCCACAATGGTGTGAATCCTTGTGATCGATCTCATGGTAGATGAGTGAACCTTTTTGCACCTATCAAGATGCAGTTAAAGGCTATCTATTGTAAGCCTTGTGTCACAAATGGCATCCAGAGAGGCTTCTGAAAAGTATGCATTTTCAACCCACTTCATGATGGCTTCTTTGAAGATCTGGGATAGTTTTGTGGCCGACAAGAAGATACGATTCTCCTCAAGAATTTTCCCTAGTAACTCGTTGATTCCTCTTTCAAGAATCACACGATGCCCTTCAACATATTCCTATACTTGGTGGAGATCTTTTGTAAGAGACTCAAACACATGAATACGGTGCTTCAAATATTCTCTTACCTCTATATATTTTCCTTTGTCGGGAATAACCCAGACTTCCACCAATTTACTGAGCTTTCCCTGTTTCATTTGCGACCACCACAACAGGCATTTTTCCATTTCTTTGTGCTCTTGGGAAAGTGAACTCTCCTCCTTATCAAGCTCTATTTTGAGCTTGGCTATCAGAGTAGCTTTTTCATCCACAACAATTATAATTTGAGAACCGTGTTCTATGATCTTTTTGATGAAATCATACAACACCCTGCTTTTGGAAGCAAACTTCTCAACTTTCTTGATAGTTGGGTCCTCAACACTTACAATTGCTAGTGACTGCGCATTAACTGAAGATCCTGCAAGTCTCCTTACAACTTACACTTACATATTACGAGCTTGCTCCATTTTGTCCAATCTTCCAACCAAGATATCCAAAGTCACCTGCACATCTACTTTTTCACTTTCGTTTGTAACTTCTCCAAGCTAGACCCTTGTCACTATGTAATCCTCCATGTTGACATCTCATTCCTCTTGCGGTGGTATGCCAATCTCCGAATATTTCTGACCAGTCTTGTCAACATTTAGCTGTGAATAAACTTTCACCTTTTTCTACCCCTTAGCTTTTGGAGGGACTATCTCTTCAAGGTCGAGCTCTTTTGGAGAAATCATTTTCCTTTTTCACTTCGACACTTGAGATATCAACCAAGGGGGAAGAGAGGAGGTACAAGCTTCTAGGTTAACCATCAACTCTCTTGCCACTGTCTCTTCTGAAGTAGCAACTGGTATTGTGACAATGGGCTCAGTGTCTAAAATAATTGCTCCTATAGTTTTCACATTGAGTTGATCATGCATTGATTCATTCATGAACTAATTAAAATTAGTCTCTGAAGTGATATCATATGATGGCGATGATAGACTAGGAATAGATGATGGAGGACTTGACAAAATATCAACCATGTGTATACTTGTCACTAAAGGAGTATCAAGTATGGTTGATGTTGCAGGGGTAGGTGAAACATCCACTACAGGTATGATGGTGGTAGGAATAGGTGATTTAGGAATAGGTGTTGGAGGAGTGTTTGGATTCGGAGGTGTATGAAGAACATTTGAAATCACAGGAAATGATGTTCTGCGAAGCTCATCAACTACATTCTCAAATGGAGACATAGTTCCTACTTCATCATGCCCGGGTTCCTGTTGAACATCCTCTTGTCCTTCCAACTCTGGTTCACCTTCATAATCACCTTCAGACTCTTGTTCATCTTCATAATATTCTTCTTCATTAGAGTCTGCTTCTCCTAAAACATCTTCTTTAGCGGATTGATCACTGAAATTTCCTTCTTCATCGGTATCTATCTCTTTGAAAACAACCCCTTTTCCTTTGGAGTGAGATGGTTTAGATTTCATAGTTTCTCCTTCTGGGTTGGCCTGGGTGTCCTTATCGGCATTGAACTTGATCCTTGGGCCTCTTCGTGAAGAAGTGGGAAGAGCCGCGAATTTGTCTTTCATGTGGAGTTCTTACTGTTGGCGGGCTTCTGCGTCAGATTCTTCTCCCTCATAATCTATTATGAAAGTTTTCATCTCAAAGTCATGCTTGTGTAACCACTCTATAGTGTTAGAAAAAATTGGCACCAATCTTTCCCTGATGCTAACAGTTTCTTTTTTGGACCATTGAATTGCAGGAAACGGCCTCTTGGCTATTTCTAGTTCATCATAGGTAGCGTTCATGATGTCACCAGAATCTATGAAATCCTCTAGTAAATTAGCAACACCAAGATATTTGATCTATTATACGATTATCCTGCAATAATCCATCTTACGAATGGCCTCCTCATCTCTACAATTAGCCCAGATGTCTTCAAAATGGTACCTATATTGATGACCCTTTTGCAACTTCTTCCTGACATCTTGATAATCAAAATCAAACCTGTATTTATAGGTCCTGATTGTCATGACCTGCATCTCTACATAGACTGATTTGGCTTTTTCTACAGTCTTGATAGTATACCTACCGATTGTCAGTGGGAAATTGAATCATGGCTTGTGAATATTTCTTCATTCTTTGTGCACTTAATCAACTATCTGCACATCTCCATGAGAATCCACTTGTATGAGGGGTATCTAGGCAACATGTAAGGGAAACCAATGTAGAACCCTACTCTTAAATAAGTAAAAGTGGGGAATTGTAGATATATGCATCCAACTTTACTTACCACTTTATAGG
>VDFB02271713.1:0-66338 GCA_007258455.2 Sequoia sempervirens
ACTAGAGCCTTCATAATCTTCAATGTCTTGCTCAACTGATGTGGGCCCAAGATTAAAGGTCTTTATATTATAATCATTTCCAGCCACATCATCTCTGTTTTTGCCTGGGATAGGGGTAGCAACATGAACAACCTTGTTATGTGCCTCATCTCTTTCAATTCTTGAGATCACTCTAGCCTTTTTCTTACCTTTATCTTTTCCAATTTTGGCTAGCAGTGCATCCCAATTAGGTGGACTATCTTCCACAACCACCTGTTTTCTTTTTATCTCCTTGTCAAGCCACTCAGGGACAATAGATTCCAATTGTGCCTCAGCCTGTTCCTATTCATCTTGTTGACCTGTAGGTACCTCATTAAAATTTTGTTCATTAGGAGCCTCATCCACCTTGCTTTCTGCTTCTTCAACATGTTCCTCCTCCTGCCCAGGTGATGGGGTCATTTCTGCCTCTACTTCCCTTGGAGGAGATTCAACCACCTTAGTTCGACTAGGAGAATCTGTATGTTCAACCACTGGGGATTGCATTATCTTTTCAATCTCTACCTCTATACTGTGGAGATCACCTACATGGAAGTCTTCAAATTTAGTATCTGAATGATCTTCAATATTTTATTCCTCACCTGGCTCACCTTGAACTTCATGGGCGGGAGGCACATCATCATGTTGCTCCTCATGAGAAACCACTGGTGGTAAGTCAACCTCAGGCACACTGTCCTTAGGAGAAGGAGTCCTAGACTTCCTTGCATACACTTTGGCCTTCTCCTCTGAGCTTTCAACATCTATTACTGGTGGGGCAACTTCTTCCACAACCCTGGAGCTAGCCTTCTCTAACATTTTTACAATTCTTTTCCTTTTGGGCACAGGAGCATCGGCCTCAGGACTCTACTCAGAATTCTTAGTCCTCGTCCTCTTCTTGACCTTTGGCTTTCTCTATTTTTCTGTCCCTTGGACCTCTATTTCTTGGATACCCTTAATCTTGATTTTGAGAGGACAGTCTAGCCTACCCTTGCCCTTAGGGTCCTACTCAGCAGATTCTTCAGAAGTAGAATGGGGATCCAAATCTCCCATTAGGTCATAAGTGCACTTCACTCCTTTATTCTCCAACTCCCACAAAGTGTGCTTGAGCCACATCTTCTTAAATTTGAGGACCGGATCCATCAGTTTCTTTAAATCTATTTGCTCCTCTTCCAACCAATCTACATCACCAATTAGTTTGTCCTTTATGGCCTCATAGGCATGATCCTGGATCAAGTTTCCATCATCCTCCAACTGGTCAGGAACTTCCCTTACATAATCTAATCGAATTGACTCAACTGGGAGCCGGGAGAATTTCCTCTTTCTGACCTCATACTCATCACTGCAGTTGGCCCAGTAGTCCTCCAGATTTACCTTATGGCTATATTCTCTACTGGCCTTCTTTTGAGCCTCTCCTGTGATGTCGAATATGGATCTCCTGGAATGGAGAGTCAGGCCAAAAGTACTCATTTCTTCCTCTAAAGCTTGGGCAGAACCAATAGAAGGACATACCTCTCCAGTGCCAATCCTTAATGAAAAATCTCCACCAAATCCAGTCCCATGCTTTTCCTTCTTGACAATGGCATCAAAATCACAAATATGTCTAGTTACTTCCAATAATACAATGTGGTCAGTGGGATACCTTGGAAGTCTGTATGGGGCCCTATGGAAGCCATCAATCCGAATGTAAGAGAAGGTTGGAACTTGAATAAACCAAGCTCCATATCTCTTGATAGTTTCCTTGGCTTGATCTGAAATTCTGACATGCTCCGCTTCCTGAAGCATTTTGGTAATGTGCATAGTGAATGCATCATTTGTTCTCCTATAATTTGAACCTCCCCAATGTAACTGAGGGAAAACCTCATAGATAATATCCCGCCCAAAGGTACCCCTTGTATCTAATCCTATGTAGGGGTGGAACCTACCAAGTGCATAAACCAAATAGGAGGTCATGGTGAAGGTCTTTGTCTGCAACACATTGGATAATTTCTCGTGAATCACTTGGCTAATGACCCCTACCCAATGGTAGTCGATTTTCTCCTGCTCCATCCTTACAATTACATGGCACATCCAATTCTCAAATGTACCAGCACTCTTTAATCTGACCACCCTATTAAGAAATGTGATGGCATCATAGTATTCCTTCTTGAATTTTGCCCTGAACAGCTACTTGGGTAATTTGGAATAGTGTGACTTGGGCTTTTCCAGCCAAGAGTTGATTAGCTGCTGAGACTTCACAGTTTGGTCATCATAAAACTCCTGAGCTACCTGAATGGTGAATCCCACCACATGAGACCGTTCCAGCATATCAAAGGTCTGGGCAATGGAGACAAGGTTAAGATTTGCAATAACTCTCCCTTGAGGACCAATTATCCTCTGTGTGTCTTGATCATAATGCCTTGCACATTCAAGGACCAGCTCATAGCATTGCACTATTGAGGGGAAACCAGCAACATGGGACAGGCCTGACTCTTTCATACTTCTAGTCACCAAAGGGGAATCCTTGGCCGCCATCCTTGCTTTAAACTCTTCATAGTCCCAGAGGCCAACATTTGTATCAGTGACTTCTAACCAGACAAAAGTGATATTACTTTCCAGGACCTTACTCTTAATGTCCAGCTTGATCCTCTCTGCATCAGACAACGAGGAACCAACTCTCGTCCTACTTGATTTAGCCTGCATTCAACATGACAATGTAATAAAAATCACAGGAAAGCAATGTTAATTCATCAAAACACCATTAGAATGCATCCCATATAATCAAGGTGTTGCTAAAATTCCTATAAAATGACCACAGTGAATTTCGGGTTTCAAGGCCACCCGCAGAATATGAGCCAAAGGAATTTCGGGAAATTCCTGTCTGGTCGGGTTCGAATGGAGTAACCAAGAAACACCTACTTAAACCCTAAATTTGATCATTTTTCATCAGTAAACCACGTGGGAGACCCAAATGTGACATGAAATAATCAGAAAATGCATTGAAAATCACCAACATGTCATGCTATTCAATATTCCTTCGCATTTCATCAAGTTTAGGGAAAATCTGTGAGGGACGGATTTCCGCGAAGAACAAGCCAAAAAGGATTTTTGGGAAATCAGGGGAACACCAGATTTCAAAGAAATCCGGCCTTGATGGACATCCGCGGGTAGCACAAAGTTTCGAACCAAAGGAGAATCCGGAGTGAGGGCTTCGGCATAAGTTGAGATCTCGTAGAGAAGTCTTGGAAAAGGGGTGAAGTTACATCGAAAGGTGCTATCGGAAAGGATCTCACCAAGACATGGTGGTTTTGGTGTGATATCCCGACGAAAAGGGACATAACAAACATATCAGTTTGAGCCAAGGGTGGTTGGGGTAAGGTCTGGGTGAAGGTTACATGTCTCACCGACCAGCGGGCCCAAGCAAACACCTCAATATAACTTCAAGCTTTCGGTGGGAGGTCCCAGCGAAATGGCAATGTTCCGCCGAAAGGAAAGCATCGGCAGGAGCTAGAACCTTGCGGAGAGGTCTCAACGAAAAATGGATGTCATGCCGAAAGGAAAGCATTGCGGGGAAAGCGAACATGCTCGGCGGGAGGTCTCACCAAAGGACGAATGTCCTAGCGAATAGTGAATATCGGTAGAGCTCATAGATCCCACTGAGACTTCTTGGCGACTAGGATCGGTCCTGCCGAAAGTAAAGGTGAAAAAACATGTCGGTAAGAGATTTCTTCGCAGGGTGAGGTCCTGGCAAAAGTGAAAGGTTTTGCCGACTGATGGGCATACAAGATCTTATCGGTGTAAAAATGATAGTGTCACGGTGACAAGACACAGACTTAAGAGGGCCTCTTGACAAAGCACAGGGCAATCGACATAAGGTCTCGCCGATAATGGAAGGTCACAGCGAAAAGACTTCAAAAGGGATGGATCACCCCGGATTGTGACGCTAAGGCATAATTTCACCCAGACGCTAAACCCACTAAGGATTCTGAAAAGTTAAAACCAGGGGAAGCTAGGGATGGGCTCTTTCATGAATTTCTTTGTATCCTGGGCCTGTTTTAAGGTGGAATAACCGGCCATGGCCCTGCCCTAGGTTTCAAACCTCACCATCTGCCATTAACGCACAAGCAAGCTCGGGACTTAGTTGTTTCACTGTTGAGTCACTACCAGGGTTTACTAGACACTCTCGGGCAAGGTTCACCAAAATGCAGATAGACAAGTGAGTTCAAGACTTACCCAAGGGATGACAAATGATGCATAACTGAACAACCCTAGCATAAAATAAACAAACACACAGGAACTCGAATCCCACAAGACTTCATAATACCAACGTGCCATTCATAAATTAATTCATAGTAGAGCAACCAGGGACATACCATTAAAAAATGGGAATTGGTCTCGAAAGTAGCAAACGCGAAGCTCAATGGTGTCTGCAAAAAACATAGGCAACAACGCACAAGAGATAGACACCAAAGCAAACAGCCCAAACACCTCTGAAAACAAAGTCAATCAATTGCATGAAAGCACCTCTTAGCTCAAATGATGGAAAAAATCAAACATAATGTCACAAAAGATCTTAGAAATCAAGTAGGATCTAGCCTTCAAAGTGCGTACAAGGCCATTAATGCACTCGACAAGACAGACATGAAACCTGGGAAAACAACACCAGGGTGGAATCCAGGAAAATCTAGTCCTCACAGAAATCCATGAAGAACCAAAATTCCTGAACCACAAGGGTCCAGTCGGAAATCAAGCAGGATCCAAGAAAATCCTGAATTAGGGAAAAAGCCTGAAATTCGTCCAAAACTTAAGATTTTCAATGAGTAACCTAGAGGAACACCTAAGAAATCAAAATGAACATTTAAGCACATTCCCAAGTAAGACAAAACCCTAAGAGGAAAGGGCCAAAACACCAAAACTGAAGAAAAAGAGGGTCCCTGCTTCCAGCGGGGCATGTGTGCGAAAAACTGCACAACAAATGGTGACTTTGGCTGGAAAATGCTCTAGAGCATTTGATGACGAACAGGAATCAAGAACCTAGAATCTTTGGTTTCAATCTCACCATCAAACAAGCAAGTCAAAATGCAAAGATTCAAAGAATCAGAACCAAAGGATAGACCAAACCTTCCATAAACTGAAAATATAAGTGTGTGCATATGAGTTCATTCCCTCCTTAAGCCACTATAGAAACGAAGCTCAGTCAGGTCAGGCTACGTAAGTTTTCTAACTTCAAAAGCAACCTGGATAGAGCCTCGCTACCAGTCAGGCGTCCATAGCCCCGACGAGGTTATCGTTGTGTCTCTCCTGAACATAGCTCTACCGCCAGCCAAGCATCCATAGCCCCGATAGAGATATTCAGGTACACCTAATAAGTTGAATTTATTCTTTTGATATTCAATATTTTATTTTTTCTTTTCTTTGATATTCTTTATATGTCTCTTTCATTTCAACTTGTGAACAATGAAGTTCACACTCAGGGATGAGAACCACAGTGGCACTAAAGCAGAAATAGGATTTTTCACTTGACAAGACTCCACAAGGATTCCTATAGTGACATCAAGATTTTTAAGATATACGAAAGATATAAGATTTTCAGAGTACTTCAAGTCCAAATCCACACCAGTGACTCAATCCTCTATAAATCTGACATTAAAACTGTTGGAAACAACAAATATTTCAACCATCCTTTCTAGATGCAAGACTAAATTTCACCCAAAGAAACACCTAGAGCAACTCCAGAGAAGATAAATTTTCCATGCAGGTGCAACAAATCCGGGTGAAAACAGAGAAAACCCTCAAAGCAAAAGCAACGCCAAAACAAAAAAACCAAAAGGAAACCCACACCAACCAAAACAAAGAAAAGCAAAGCAGAAAGGGAAACCCTAACCTAACTATATACAAGCCAAGAGCTGGGAACAACTCAAGACTAGAAATAATGCTTCAAATACTACCCGTTGACAGGCAATGGGATATCCTCTCCAGTGAGAGTTTTCAAACGGAAGGCATTATCTCCCAGGATTTCTGAGATCTGGTAAGGTCCAAGCCAGAGTTTATCAAATTTTCCATGCTCTCCCTTACGATCATGGGCTTTATCCCAAGAAAGAACAAAGTTAGAAATCCTAAACGCTTTAACCCTTGCTCTCTTATCAAACCATCTCTTGACAACCCCTTGATGCTTAGCAAAGTTGTCCAGGGCTTTGTCTCTCTTTTCTTCAACGTGCAATAGTTCGGCAAGTCTTTCCTCACGTCTGTCTCCCTCATTGTAATATTCATTAATAAACTGAAGGGTAGGGATTTTCAATTGTATAGGAAACACAGGTTCTAGACCATAACCTAGATGGTAAGGTGACATCCCTATGGAAGCTTTATGTCTGGTACGATCTGCCCAAAGAGAAAATCTGAGTTGGGTGTGCCAATCTTTCGGATTACGTCCCAACAATTTGCGGATAACAGTCAAGAGATTCTTATTGGATGACTTAGCCAACCAATTACCCTGGGGGTAATAATTGTATGCAAATTTTATAATGATCCCATGATCAAAAGCCCAATTAGAAAACTTTAATGATGAAAACGCAGGACCATTATCACATACTAGGGACATGGGGCATCCAAAACAATTAAGAATACCAGATTCAAGGAAATTAATTACTACCTCAGAAGTACACTGTTTGCATGCAAGAGCTTCTGTCCATCATGTAAAATATTCAGTAATGGTGAGAATATACCTATGACCAGCAGAGGAAGGTGGATTGATGGGGCCAATGAAGTCCATTCCCCATTGCGCAAAAGGTTTTACCTCAAAAACTAGCTGAAGTGGGAGAGCGGCATACTTCTCTCTAGTAGCGGTCGTCTAACACACATGACAGGTTCTGACATGATTGTGGTGTCTTTGAACAATGTAGGCCAGTAGTAGCCAACCCTGAGGATCTGGTTTGTTGTAGAAGGTGCTGCTCCATGGCCTATACCATATCTATCATGGAATTCTAACATCACTCTTGTAGATTCTGCCTTTCCTAGGCATCTTAAGTACACACCTTCATGATTTTTCTTATATAAAACAACCCCTTTCAGCATGAAACTGTCACTCTTTAAGCGCAATTCCCTTCTTTGTATTGAATTAAGATGGTCAGGGAATATTTGAGTTAGGAGATAATGGACAACATCATCATACCACTCGCCAGGAGAGACATCCTCTAAAGTATATGCCTGGGCTGTAAAATTAGGACCGATTTCTGCCATTGTCTTTGTGAGCCCCTACCCTCTTACCAGCTTCATGGGCTAAATCTCCATATCATATTCTTGTAGCATAGTTACCCACTTGGCTCTTCATTCTCCCAGTTCATTCTGTATCAATAGCAGCTTGACTGCAGGATCGGGAACTATAGCAAAGATCTTGTTTCTGAGGATATAATGTCTAAATTTCTTGACTGCCTTGACTAAGGCATATGCCTGCTTCTCCACATTTGGGTATTTCAATTATGCATCCTTCAATGGTGTGCTCATAAATGCTATAGGGTGTTCACTGCCTTGGTCAGATTTCTAAGTTAATATAGCAACACGGGAGTGGTCAGAAGCAAATGAATATATGTAGAATGGTTTGGCATAATCAGGACTTACTAAAACTGGAGCCTTAGCAATAGCTCTCTTTATTTTAGCAAATGCTTCCTTCGCTTCTGCATTCCACTCCACCTTGGCATCCTGCTTCAGCATCGCATTCAGTGGCTTGACTATCTCAGCAAATCCAGTGATGAACTTCCTGATGAAGTTGATCTTGCCAAAGAACGATTTCATTTCTTTTTTACTAGCAGGTGGTGGGATCTTGAGAATAGCCTCTATACGTTCTAGATCAATCACAATCCATTTCTCAGAGATAATATGCCCTAATAACTTACCTTCTGTTACTCCAAAGATGCATTTCTTTGGGTTGAGGGATATCCCAAACTCTCTGCATTTCTGAAAGACTTTGCATAAATCTGAAATATGATCACCTCTCCTTTTGGAAAAGACAGTTAGATCATCCATATAAATGATTATGCACTTACCAGTTATATCTTTAAAGGCTATGTCCATTGCTCTCTAGAATGTAGCTCCAACATTAATCATGCCAAAAGGAATTCTTCTATAAGTGAAAGTGCCCCACTTAGTAGTGAAAGCAGTCTTGTGTCTATCCTCATATTGCACCATGACTTGGTTATATCCTGAGTAACCATCTAGAAAAGACATCATCTGGGACCCGTTGACAATCTGCAATACCTCATCCAGTGAAGGCACTGGATAATTTTCTTTCTCTGATGCTCAATTCAGGTTCCTGAAATATACACACAATCTAATTTTTCCATTTTTCTTTCGTATAGGAACCAAGTTCACAACCCAGGTAGAGTGCCTGACTGGAAATATGATTCTTGCAGACAACAGTTTCTGCACTTCCCTTTGTATTACAGGTTCCAGCAGAGCATTAATAGGCCTCTGCCTCTGTCTGAAAGGCTTCACCCCTAGATTGAGAGGGATAGTATGGGTTATGACTGATGTATCATAAGTCTTCAAGTCCTCATAACTCCAGGCTATCACATCTGGATATTTGTGCAGTGCATTAATGATTCCCCATCTTTCTTCTGGGGTGCACACTTTGCCAATAAGGACACTTTTTACATCATCCTGGGATCCCACATTATACTTGTCACATTGTCCCCTAATGGACTCTTTCCTAGTGTCTTGATCCTGGTCTCTGATTTTATCCAAATCAAAAATCCTCTCTAATTGCACCATTCCCCTGGGAATAGTATTGGTCTTAAAATTAATTACCCCTTCTAAGTCTATTTCTGCCTCCTGGGGCATGATTTCATCTATGATCTAAGAAGAAAAAATATCTTTGTTTATGATAAAGTCTAGAATATGCTTATCATCTTCAAACACCTAGAAACTGGTGACATTATCAAGGACTGAGAGCACTAGGGTCAGTTCCACTGTAAACTTCTTCAACCTAGAAAGAGATAGAGGCTGCAGGGTGTTGGCTACCTGGGCCAAGGAATCAACTGTCTAGTTTTTACTTCATGGAATCAGATGGATATTGAAGGCGTCAAATCCTTCAATAAGGTCCCATACTTTGTGTCTATAGTTAGTCATCCTTCTGTCATGGCAGGAGTATTGCCTCCTAACTTGCTTGACTACTAATTCAGAGTCCCCATACACTTGCAAGATCTTAACCTTCTTCTTCAAGGCCATTAATAACCCATGCACTAGGGCTTCATACTCTGCTATGTTATTCGTACAGTGAAACTAAAGTCTATGAGCAATGAAGAATGTATTACCTTTTGGGCTAATCAGCTCAAAGCCAGCTCCAGCTCCTTGCTTTGATTTGGACCCATCAAATTTCAGAGTCCAGCATCCAGCAACTGCAGATTCTCTTGTTGCATTACTTGCACTATTACTAGTGGATGGTCTTTCAGAAGGCATCATTCCATTCCCTTTAGGATCTTGTTGGACATTGATTGCATCAGTTTTGGCTGTAGGAGTGGGGTTGGTATGTTTCTGTATTTTTTCCACTACAGCTCGGCATAAGCAGCAATCCAATTCCGAATGTGAAGCATTATGTACCCTACACCAATTGGGAAAAAGTAACTCTCCAAAGCTCATCCTTCTTCCTAACTGAATCTGACCTTCAATGCATTTCTGAAGGAACTCTTGAAAACTTTCTAACAAAGCTAGCTGATTATCTTCTGGACCGTCATCATTATTTTCAGCTGGTTCACCATTGTCTTTAACTGGTTCCACTAGGGCTTCAGTATCACCGGGCTCTGTCATAAGGTCAACAAGAATTGTGTGGAACATAAGAACCTCCTCCATATTTGGTTCTATAAGAGGAGCAGTAAGCATGTAGTTTCCCATACTTACTTCTGACACTAGGATTTCTGTTGAGGTCTTTTGATATTCTGTGATCATGTATTTCATCCTGGGTTCTCTTTCAATTCTGATCTGATTTGGCACTACTTTCCAGGGAAGCCACATATGGGAATGATCAGCCGAGACATATCCATTCAAGGCCCTGGTAAATTCCCTTCCCAAGATCAGGCCATAAGCATCAGGTATGTCAGCTACCTGTATATTGATAACTTGTTGAATCCTAGGATCAGAAGCAATTTGCATCTGAATCATGTTTAGTTCTCCTACCACATTGACTTCAGTTCTATCCAACTGGGTGACTTTCTTCTGTGAATTAGCAGGAGTAATTCCCATAGCTCTACAGACACCAAGGGGCATAACATTGGTTGAGGCACCAGAATCTAGCAGACAATTATGTAGATTCTTACCAAACACCCAGACAAAAATCAAGAAAGGGGGAGTATATGTTTTCCCTTGAAACAGAGTTAAGGGGGTGTCTACTTGAACTACTTGAGATTTGTCCATTTCCTTCCTAGTGTCCTTAGGTGGCATATGGACTTGATCATGAGACTGATTTTGTCTTCCTATTGGCTGAGAACTAGACACTTTATGGAAATCCTTGCTAACTAGTCTATCTTGTGTCATGGAATTTGCAGCATAAGAACCTAAGACTGCATTTCTAATGGATGGAACTCTTAATAACTCGAATGCAGATAGGTTTACCTTTAAATTTTGGATTTCTTCAGTGACATACATAGCCAACTACTCTTCATTTAAATCAGAGGGGGCCTCCCTCAGGTATTCCACCATCTTCTCTTTATTTACATCAACATTTCTTCCTTTTGGCACATCAGCTTGTACCAGGTCTTGAGATAAATATTGCTTAGACACCTGAGGAAATGATGGATTATTGCTAGCATTAGGGTCTAGAGGTGTGTTGAAGTTATTTGGTGGGATGGAAGTAGTAAAGGGGCCTCCAGCCTGTGGGCACCTATGTGGCAATTCTCTCAAGTCATACCTCTTGACAGGTCTCTGGAAGGTCTGCACTTCTTCAATGTAAGCTTCTTCTTCATCTCTGGGACCATTATCATTTACTGGATCTTCATCAAATAATTGGGTCATTTCATCCCCATTGCAAACCTGGTCTACCTCATCCTTTAACTGGTCAGGTTCTTCTTCAGGTTCGTTGTCCTCACTTTGTGGAAAAGGAGCATGGTTCAATACCAACACCGGTGAGTCATAAGGAATAGAAGGTACTATCTCCTAACAGCTTGCATTGTTTTCTACTTCATACTGAAAGATTGAGGCTATTGCTTGGAATTCTTGACAGTCCAGCTCAGAATGATGACTAGTCTTGTGGAGCCTACACCATCCTGACAACACAGCCTCAGCCAGGTATACACCACTAGGAGGCTTCTCTTAATTTACTGGCTGACTGACAAACTGATTGACAGGTTGATGGACTAGTTGATCCAATGGAGTGGGAACTCCCCCATTGTTGGGACCTGTGTTCCAAGTTCTATTATGTCTTGACTGTTGTCTTCTTTCGAAACCTTGTCCACCACCTTGACCTCTGTCAAAGTTCTGACCTGATGACTGTCCCTTATCATAATTCTATCTTCTTTCATTATTATATCCCTTGTCATTATTGTAACCTTTGTCCTGGTTATATCCTATGTCGTTGTTGTATCCTCTATCATTATTATACCCTCTGTCTTGACGTTGCCCCCTATCAAAGTGCGGTCCTTGTGGATTCTCTCTATTCTGATTGGACTGCATATTCCTCAGAGCAGCTTGCAACTGATTGTTCTGATTCCTTAAATAAGTCACCTCCATATTTCACTTCTTTATTTGTTCAGACAACTCATCCTGTCTTTCCTTATCAAGATTACTGTGTGGAGGCTGACTCACATTATTTTGAGCATTGGGATTTAGTGACTAGTTCAGGACTTTAGAATTTTGCAGGTATGATGGATAACTAGCCTGAGGCTGGATATGTAGAGGTTGATTCACCATTTGCTGAGAATAACTAATTGTGGATGAAACTTTCCCTGCATGAGGTCTTGGGTAAGGGACTAGAGGCAACTGAGGCACGGGATTTATGATTGGAGTATGGTTAGCGAAAGCCTGGTTGAGAGCTGGAACTTGTCCAGGGTGAGCAATGGGTCCTAATGAGGGTAAAGGCCCAGACAGATGTTGTCTTATATTTTTGCTAACCTTAACAGCTTCTGCATATGCATCTAGTAGACTCTTAGGGGGGTTATTACTCCATTTCATAAAGGTGGCTGTCAAACTATCAAGTCCTTCATAATAGACTTCTAAGGCAGTGGGTTCATCGACAGCATAAGGGGCCTGTAATCTAGTATAGGCATGGTGAAACCTATTATTAAAGGACCCTATGGGTTCATTGATCTCTCTCTTCACATTAGTGAACTGTCTGTAAAGCTCATTAGAACTAATGGGTATTCAAAATTTTTGCAAAAGGGCAGCCTCCAACTCAGTCCAATGTTGGATAGACCCAGTAGGTAAATGGTTGTACTAGTAAAACACATCTTCCCCTAGTGAATAGGGAAATAACCTACAAGCTACATCCTCATGGTTTATCCCTCTATCTTTAAGGCCAGTCTGAAAGATTCTAATGTGCTCCTCGGTAGTTCTGTTTGGATCATTCATATGGAACTTCAAATAGAAGTGTTCAGGGTTTTTAGGCATGACATTATAAGCAGCAAAGCTCAGTGGAGATGGGTTGGTTGCTAGGAAAGCCATTGGTGGAGGTGGGGGTGGAAATGGCCGATTTATGACTGGCTGAGGTTGTGGACTGGGAATGGCCTCAGACTCAAATGAACTCAATGAAGATGGGATGATGGAGATGAGGGGGGTGGATGGGATGATGATGACTCTCCCCTTCTATTGGTCCTTCTTGACCTAGTAAGGTCCAGTAACTCTTGAAATTCCTGCTCTCCTGGAGCAGATCTTGTTCTTCTTCTAAATCTCTCAGGAGAGATGGCGTTCAAAAATTGATCCAGCTTGCTTACTCGAGGCCCTCCTTCTATAGCCAACACTGTTGATCACTGTTTCTACACAACAACACAGACAAGATGCAATATCCTATATCTCTTAAAAGGTAAATCTCTATTAGCAAGCCTCAAGAGATAACCCAAAGGTCTTCGCGTCAAGTCTTGACAATGCACAAACAACTAAGTGATAAATGTGAAATTGTTGGTAATCACAATGTGACCTTGTTACAAGCAAACTATTGAATCAATTTTGTCAGATTTAACATACTAGTGACATTTCAATCCTATATGTTATCCACTAATCAAAGAAATAGCAAAAGAGTGATGGTTTCAAAGAGATTTCTAAATCTAATATTATTCCTAAGACTAACAATGAAAGCAACCAATACCCAAAACAGACCAATCCTTCAAAACTAATCTCTGCTTGACCCAAATAAATCTGCGATCTTACAGAGGACAGTGCAATCTTCTAAGGCTCTTAAGATTTTCAAACCATGAACATGCATTCAAATAACCCTATTGCAGTTAAGATGAACAACATTCACGATTGAACTAAGCACAAGGAATATGAAGTCCAGGCTAACTTTGCAAAGCAACTAACAATCAGTTGGTTGTGAAATGTATGGACTGAAGGATTGCTGCAACATTCAAGTAGTAAGTCACAAACATTATCAATCGAATCTAACACTAGTATTAACCTTCTCAAAGCAATTTTAAAGATAGAAAATAGGAACCATGCAAAAACAAAGAAGACAAGTATGGCACCAAATCACAATGTCATTCCTTGTATTCAAATTGTCCACTGTAGCAACAATTCTGGTTTTCTGTTACAATATTTGCTTGAGTATAACTATTCGCTAACTTACTCTACCTCTAACTGGCTAACTTCTAACTATTTTCCTCTAGCTTCTAACTATTAACTCATTAACTAACCCTTTACAAAGAGGCCAAATTCCCAATATATAGACACCCCAGAGAAACACGCCAGCCAAGCAAGGGTTTCACAGCAATAACTCAGCACAACCACCCGACCAAGAGAGTCCTCGAAATGGGTCAAACAAGAAATAAATGCGCGTCCCATCGAGGTCAGCCCAGGATCCGTGATGCAGCCTGGATGACGAGTGGGAAGATAATGGGGAAGCACACATTGCGCCCCAGCCTAGCATCATCACTCTTCCCTATTATCCTCACACTGATCTGACTCCTCATGTAGCTTCAAGAACGCTCCATCTAAGTTGGCCACAGGCGGTACTAGCAGAACCCTAAGTCACCTCTCAATGGACACAATCTCCTCCCTTGAGTGTTTGACCGACCTATCCCACTCTGTTGTATGTCACATGCTTATCCATAACTGTGAGGTAGGTGGCCGCATCATCCAGTTGGTGCTCAGAAACAAAACCATCATCAAGTGGTGCATACACGTCATGCCACCATTCTCTCAACTGTTCCAGGCTCAAGTACTTGGGTACGATCTTCCTTCTTCCCGACATGATTTCAAAAAAGGAAATGGAGCCATCATAGACACCAGCCAGGGTGTCATCAATATGTTTTCTCTGTTTGTAAATTTTCCTCAACACCTTATGCCTGATTTGCAACATTTCAAACCATTCCCATGGCTCGGTAGCTCTGGAAGAAGGAAGAATCCCATCGCTCACCAATCTGTCCCGGGTGTACTCCATTAGAGTTCTGGTTTTTTGTAGGAGGAGGTCGGTGTCCTCTTTATCTTGTGCCATTACCTATTTCAACCATTCAGTTGTCATGGCAGCATCCTTCCCAGTTGATAAAACCTCCTTGATAGCTTCATCACCCTTAATTTGCACCCCTTTCAACCAATTGCACATTCAAGGACCAGCTCATTGCATTGCACTATTGAGGGGAAACCAACCACATCGGACAGGCCTGACTCTTTCATTCTTCTAGTCACCAAAGGGGAATCCTCGGCCGCCATCCTTGCTTTAAACTCTTCATAGTCCCAGAGGCCAACGTTTGTATCAGTGACTTCTGACCAGAAAAAAGTGATCTTACTTTCCAGGACCTTACTCTTAATGTCCAGCTTGATACTTTCTTCATCAGACAACGAGGAACCAGCTCTCGTCCTGCTTGATTCAGCCTGCATTCAACATGACAATGTAATAAAAATCATAGGAAAGCAATGTTAATTCATCAAAACACCATTAGAATGCATCCCATATAATCAAGGTGTTGCTAAAATTCCTATAAAATGACCACAGCGAATTTCAGGTTTCAAGGCCACCCGCAGAATCTGAGCCAGAGAGGAATTTCGAGAAATTCCTGTATGGTCAGATTTGAATGGAGTAACCAAGAAACACCTACTTAACCCCTAAATTTGATCATTTTTCATTAGTAAACCACGTGGGAGATCCAAATGTAACATGAAATAATTAGAAAATGCATTGAAAATCACCAACATGTCATGCTATTCAATATTCCTTCGCATTTCATCAAGTTTCGGGAAAATCCGTGAGGGACGGATTTTCGCGAAGAACAAGCCAAAAAGGATTTTCGGGAAATCAGGGGAACACTAGATTTTGGAGAAATTCGGCCTTGACGGACATCCGCGGGTAGCACAAAGTTCTGAACCAAAGGAGAATCTGGAGTGAGGGCTTCGGCATAAGTTGAGATCTCGCGGAGAAGTCTCGGCGAAGGGGTGAAGTTACGTCGAAAGGTGCTATCGGAAAGGATCTCACCAAGACATGGTGGTTTTGGTGTGATGTCCCAGTGAAAAGGGACATAACAAACATATCAATTTGAGCCAAGGGTGGTTGGGGTAAGGTCTGGGCAAAGGTTACATGTCTCACTGACTGGCGGGCCCAAGCAAACACCTCAGTATAATTTCAAGCTTTCGGTGGAAGGTCCCAGTGAAATGGCAATGTTCCACCGAAAGGAAAGCATCGGCAAGAGCTAGAACCTTGCGGAGAGATCTCAACGAAAAATGGATGTCACGCCGAAAGGAAAGCAGCGCGGGGAAAGAAAAAATGCTCGGTGGGAGGTCTCGCTGAAGGACGGATGTCCTGGCGAACAGCAAATATTGGTAGAGCTCATAGATCCCACTGAGACTTCTTGGCGACTGGGACCGGTTCTGCCAAAAGTAAAGGTGAACAAACACGTCGGTAAGAGATTTATTCGGGGGGTGAGGTCTTGGCAAAAGCGAAAGGTTTCGCCGATGGATGGGCATACAAGATCTTATCGGTGTAAAAATGATAGTGTCACGACAACAAGACACGGACTTAAAAGGGCCTCTCGGCAAAGCATAGGGTGATCGACATAAGGTCTCACCGATAATGGAAGGTCACAGGGAAAAGACTTCAAAAGGGATGGATCACCCCGGATTGTGACGCTAAGGCATAATTTCACCCAGACGCTAAACCCACTAAGGATTCAGAAAAGTTAAAACCAGGGGAAGCTAGGGATGGGCTCTTTCATGAATTTCTTTGTATCCTGGGCCCATTTTAATGTGGAATAACCGGCCATGCCCCTGCCCTAGGTTTCAAACCTCACCATCCGCCATTAACGCACAGGCAATCTTGGGACTTAGTTGTTTCACTATTGAGTCACTACCAAGGTTTACCAGACACTCTCAGGAAAGGTTCACCAAAATGCAGATAGACAAGTGAGTTCAAGACTTACCCAAGGGATGACAAATGACACATAACTGAACAACCCTAGCATGAAATAAACAAACACATAGGAACTCGAATCCCACAAGCCTTCACAATACCAACGTGCCATTCATAAATTAATTCAAAGTAGAGCAACCAGGGACATACCATTAAAAAATGAGAATTGGTCTCAGAAGCAGCAAATACGAAGCTCAATGGTGTCTGCAAAAAACACAGGCAACAACGCACAAGAGATAGCCACCAAAGAAAACAGCCCAAATGCCCCTGAAAACAAAGTCAATCAATTGCATGAAAGCACCTCTTAGCTCAAATGACGACAAAAATTGAACATAATGGCGCAAAAGATCTCAGAAATCAAGTAGGATCTAGCCTTCAAAGTGCGTACGGGACTATTAATGCACTCGACAAGACAGACATAAAACCATGGAAAAAAACACCAGGGTGGAATCCGGGAAAATCTAGTCCTCGCAGAAATCCGCGAAGAACCAAAATTCCCAAACCACAAGGGTCCAACCGGAAATCAAGCAGGATCCGGGAAAATCAGCCGAAGAAGGTTCATTTTGATCAAACTCATAATATCCAACTGCTGATTTCTATGGAGGAGCTTCAAGTGCAAGCCTTTCTGGAGGAGGAGGCAGCTTAGGCTGATTTTTAGCAGCATAATTTGAAGTTGAATTAGGATATATCCTCCTAGGAATATCCTTATATGGAGCAGTATATGGAGCTTGTGTAACTTGCTTCTTTAGAGCAAGAAGTTCATTGGCTAATTTCTGCACCATAGGATCTGTAGAACCAGCAACAAGAGACTCATAAGAAGAATTTCCCTTGGACCAATTAGGATCCTTATGAATTTTACTAGCCAAGATCAAATCATCTTCAATCTCCATGGCAAGAACTTGAGCATGAGTCAAATTAGTTGGAACAACTCTTCTCAACAAGAAACTAACTTCAGGCAGCTAAGTATTGATGAAGAAACACTTGAGATTTGCAGGAGTAGGCTAAGAAGTAGGAGGAATTATATTTGCTAATTTGTTGAACTTAGCAATGAATTCACGCATGCCTTCATGTGTATCTTTCTTCATCTGAGTCAGCTGAGCCAACAAAGCATGTTCATCTTCAGCAAGTTTGAAACGTTCTTCAAACTTAGTCTTGAGAGTGTCCCAATTTGTAATTACACCAGCCGCCAAGTTATAAAATCAATCTGCTGCAATACCTTGAAGAGTTTCAACAAAAAGGTGAACATCAACATCTTCGTGTTCAACTCCAAGAACACCACATGCCATATAAAAGGACTTGATATGTTCATCAGGATGTTGTTTACCATCTCCATAAAACTTAGGGAGATTTTTTTGAGAACCTTGTGGAAGAGCATGAAGAGGTGGCGTTAAAGCCAAAGGACCAAAAGCTGCTCCCCAAGGACCAGGAAGAGCAACAGCAGCAGCAGCCATAATAGAAATGGAAGATTTTAACGGCTTCAAAAAGAAAGGAAAATTTTCACTTGGAATAGGCTTTTTCTTCTTGGATGGAGGGAAGCTAGTAGTTCGTGAAAGAGAGGATATACTAGTGAGCAACTCAAACTTAGCTTGTTCACCTGGAGATATTTCTTGAGAACTTTGTCCTTTCTTACGACGAACGTAAAAACAAATTCCTTCCAACGTATAAGCAAAACAAAAACCAAGTAAACAGATTTAGAATACTGAACTTCAAAAGAAAGCGAGAGACTTTCAAATGTGTTCGTATCCCCAGCGGAGTCGCCAAAAACTGTTGGTTGAATATTTTGTAAACTTAGGAGGTTTAGAAAAATGGTGATTTCAACACAGTGTGTGAGTTAAACTCTCCTATTTAAGGGAAGGCTCCCCCTATCTAAATAACTAAAAACAAATATGGGTGGAACGATAATCTATCCTCTTGTTTCAGGAAAGACTAAACTCTTTTCTCTTCACAGAAAAAGTAATCTGGACTTTTAAATAGATTTTAACAGTAGCTTGCAATAAATTTAGTAGAAAGAAAATGAAGTTTCTTGAAAGCTCAAAGACTTTCGTCACTTCCTTCGGGACGGGAAAACAACCTTAAGCACAAAGTCTTGAAAATCTGCAATCCTATCTACCCTTTTAAAAGATAATTCTAATGATAATATACAGCATAAGACAGCACAAAGTCTGAAAATATGATGTATCTATTTAACTACTATGAATGAGAATCGTCACGAGCACAAAGACTTGCAATTCTTCTTAACTTCTAATTTATGAATTCAATCTTCAATATTGATAGCACAAAGTCTGAAAATATATTAATTGAAGCTCTCCCTAGCAATCTTTCTCAATTTTCAAATGATCACAAAGCAATGCCCCAAAATAACATAAGAACACAATGGACACAAAGTGAGAATTCAACACAAAGTCTGAAATCTGCAACTCTTTGATATTATTTGAAAATGAACAACTTGTAATTATAAAGCTCAAAGTCTTTATGAGTACAAAATTTTGCAGAGTTTTCTTGCTTGTTAAAAAGATATGTTTACAAAGGACCCTCTCAAGTATTTATAGGAGAGAGGTCATGAGAAAAAGATGGGAGGATCCCAACTACTTGCAATTGACTTATTCCAAATTACAAGTCCTATTGTAATTTGACTTGTAACTTGATTACATGTAATTACAATTTACAAAACTACAAGTGAAAGAAACACTTGCGATTACAAAATTTGTTTTTACATGTAGTTTGTCAAAAACAAAAATGCATAAAGATAAAAAAAATTATTCTATATCAATCCTAGCTTGAAAGATTGAAATTTGTTGATAATTTCTTGCAATTCAACTGGATCGGGGCCTAGTGTGTTCTTGGCAACTGCAACAGTCTTCAAGATTACATCAAAATATCTTATCGTTGCTAGTCTATGCTCTTCATAAACAGTTTGCATTTTATCAAGGATCATTCGATGATTAACCAAATTGTGAATCAAATCCATGGTAAACTGTTCTGATTCCAGCTCTTGACAAAAGTTTGCTGCCATTTTTGTAGTGACCATATCAGCTGCAAGTAATTCACCTTCATGATTCAAAACTGTGCAAGGGATTTTCTCAAAGCTAGAAAGGATGTCTTGTTGAACTTCATCATTCATTTCTAGTGTAGCTTGGATATATTTGATGAGATCTTGAATAACCAATGACTTGTTTGTCATGAGTTCTTCAAATTCTATGTATTTCTCTCTATTTGGTAGGATTGAATTGCTCCATAGAATTTGTAGCTTGGTTTGATCCATCTCATGCCAAATTTTTAAATCATTTTCAAGTGAATCCAAACTTTGCTTGAAAGCTTCCAAAGTCTGATTCAACTTTATTTTTTCTATTCTGACATTGTTTAGAACTTGTAATGTCTTTTCAATCATTGGTATGCTTTGATCAATCAACTGTGTTGCCCAAGAATCAACTGCTTTGGCTTTTTGTGCAATTTTCTCCAATTGTTTAACTGATTCTTCAAAAGTGAAAGAAGTTAATGGATTAACCTGCTCTGAAGAATTGGCAATCTTCTGAATAACTGAGATGAGCTGTGAATTTTCTTCTTTCAGCTTTTCCTTCTTTGCCAAAAGTTCATTGTAACTATGTGTTAGAATAGTTACTGAATTTTGAGCGTCTTGCATCATACCAGCATGTGTTTGCTTGCCTAAATCCACCCTTGTGAATTTATAATCAGAAACTTGCATCTCTTCTGGTGACTTGTCTACAAGGGGTTCAGCTATCTCTGCATACTTCATTTTTTTACTATCCACAACTACACGTGAAATGGTTTTAGCCTTCTTTGCAGCTTTTGACCTTGATCTCTTCAACTATTGGAAATCAAATACATCTAGAGAGATTGCTTGTTTCTTTCTCTTTAGAGTGACTGAACTCAACCATGGAGGAAGATCCAATGTGTCTGTATTTGAAACAGCAACCGTATTTGAAACAGCAACAAATTCATTTTGGGTCATGGTTGTCACTCTTGGAGATGTCTCAGTTTGAATCGCAACAAAAGCTTGACTAGATGGCGCATTGTGATCAGCATTAGCCATGAAACAATCAAAGCTTGCAGCAGATGTATCAATTTCTAGAAGTGTTATCTATGATGTGTTTGGATACATTGGATTAGCATCAAATACATTCTCCAGATTATCATGTATGTTTTCTATAGAAGAAGTCACCGTTGATGAAGTTGATGTATGAAGAGCAGCTTCAATAGGAGGAACGTAAACCGTTGAAAAGGAATCAATGTCGCTATCAAATTCAGACATAGGAGACAATACTAATACGGGAGCAGCATCAATATGTGGAGACATTATACTTAGAGTAGTAGGAGATTGAAAGAACTTATCCTTCTTGCTGATCAATGATGTGGATCTGCATCTCTCTAACCTCCTTCCCTTTTAATGTTGGTTCCTCCAAGGGTTGTTCTACAGCACAGTTAACTCTCAGCTTAATCCTCGTTCCTGAAGAAGAAGCACCTTCCTTGGATTTATCTCTGACTTTTGATTTTAATCCAACAGGTCCAGCTGAATCATCTTCATTATTAACCCTGATTTTTATAGTCTTGACGTCTATACTCTTAAGCCAAGAGTTAGTATTTGCCAAGATTGATTGGAATCTATTGAAGATAGAAACTGATTCTTTATTAGACCATTGTATTGCTGGAATAGAAGCGTTAGCCACTCTTTGTTCTTCATATTCTGGATCTAAAATCAGCCCGTCATCAATTACTCCTTCTGGAATCAGGGTCAGATTAAAATCAATAACCTGTTCAACTGTAAGCCTGCAGTAGTCCATTTTATAGATTTCTTTCTCTGTTCGGAGATCTACCCAAATATCTTCAAGGCGATGCACATGAGTGAAGGCCCTCTTAATCTTTTCCTTCATGCCTCTATAATCAAAATCTGCCCTAGCCTTGAATATTTTTAACTTAATCTCCTGAATCTCAATTTCCATAGCTTTCACTTTTGAAGTGCTTGTCAAGGAGTATCTCCCAATCTGTAATGGTTTATGAGATGAGATACTCACTCTAGTTTTATGTTGCAAAGCTTGTCGTGCATGTACTATCATCAACTATCTTGCCAGCTCCATTAGAATGATTTTATCAATAGGATACCTTGGCAGCATGTATGGCTGATCTTCAAAACAGCCAACCCTCATATAGGTAAAAGTAGGAAACTGAAGAAAAAGGCAACCATATTCATTGACTTTTTTCCAAGCAGCATTTGATATTCTATTATTCTGCAAGTTCTTGTCAAAAAGGCACATGAAATAACCAAAGAACACATCTTGAACTCTTCTGTAATGAATCCTACTAGGAATCAAAGGCAACTGATCATAGTATTCCCAAACTGGGACTAGAGATCTATCTCCTACGGTAGAAAGGCCTAGAAATTGCCTCAATGAAGCTGCTATATAAACCAGATATGAATTCATATAGAATGTAAGCATGGTAGGAACTTGTGCAAGCTGCTCACATAAGCTATCACTGATTATTTCACCCCAGAAGATTGGGTGTTGTGCCTTTCTAATCACCACAATGAATTTGTACATCCATTTCTCAAAGACATTAGAGAATTTCAACCCCATAATTCTGCTCAAGAGTGATTATATCATTAATCTCTTCTTTGAAGTCAAATTGATATAGCTTGGCCCACCGAGACACACCAGCTCGACACTTTAGAAGCCATTTGGTATTGATGTGTTGTTTACAATCTTCTTTCTTGTGTTCATAATGATCTAAAGAACTCTTCATTGAAATATCTGAATACATAGGTGAGTCTAGAACTCTGAAAACCCTATGAATGGTTTCTGGATCAAGTCTTATGACCACATTCCCATCATCATCTTTAATGGTTTTGGATTCTCTGTCAAAGTGAGCCGCATACGCAAGAACGAACTCTGGTTCTCGGGCAGCAACAGGAAATGAAGCAACCAGATGAATATGACTTTTAAATAGCAACTGCATATGATGAGAAGTTGATTTCTTAGCTCTCCCCAAAAACTCGGACATATCAACATGCCCAATCTCCGTGTCTCTGATTTCTTCAATATTCGAGACAACGAGAGAAGGTGGAATCTCATTCTGGTATTTGTCATATTTGTACTTCATCTTTTTGTTCAGTGGAGAAGAAGGTTCCTCCGTCATCGAACAAGAATCTGCAAGGCTGCGATGAAAGTTCCATAAGGTCAAGACATCATCAATGTTTATAGGTGTAGACATGGCGAAGGCTCAAACTCAGAATGGTGTTTGGCTGTTTGAGGGCAGGAAATGAGCATTATAACTCATTTCGGGTTTTTGAGGGCTGATTGCGAGTGAAAAGGACATATGCTTTTCATGAAAAATGAAAAAGTTAGATTGCAAATTTGTGAAATGCAAGTTAAAACTTTAAAAATTGCATTTGCAGTCAAGGACAAAAAGTCTGATTTTAAGGCACTTTAAAGGTATTTTGGGATTTTGGAGGTCGGCTGCAAGTGAATAGTGAATGTCAGGATTTTAGGAAGACATTGCAAGTAAAAGAACATTTCGGGATTTTAAAAGGTCATTGCAAGTAAAAGAAACAAACTTTTAGACTTGCATTTTATATTGAAATTTTTTACTTGTAATGGGTGAGAAAAATCCCGATTTGCTTCTAAAAGCATCATTTTTTTTGTGTTTCTTTTTCTATTTTCAGAAAATGGAAATGGGATGAATTGAAAAATATGGATGACATGAGAAAAATGAATTTTGTGTATGAGGCATTTTTAAGAATGGAGGCATATGGAATGCTAAGAAAAATGTTTTCTAAATAAAGAGAAAAACGCGTTTCCAGCCGAAAGGAAGATGAAAACATATGGAATGAAGAGAATGAAGTTATATGAAATGAAAACAAAATGTGTTATCATGTATTGAAATGGAATGATATAAAGAGTGAATATCAATGGGATGAAAGGAAATGAAGGGCGCATGGTATGTGAAGAGCATATGGTAAATATGAAGAAAAATGTGTCTTAAAAAATATAGCTAAAACAACAAATGGAAATACATGAAAATACGATGGAGAAAAACGTTCAAAGAAAATAACGCTTCCACATAATTCTCAGCTGAAGATATAAAGAATGGAGGGCGTACGGAGGGAAAACGCATTCTTAACTAGGGTAGAGAATAACACGTTTTGGTAAAATGATGAAGGCGAGTGAAGAGAAGACGTTTTTATGAATGTTAAAAAAAAAAGCATTTAAAATATTTACAAAAATAAAATACAAGAATGTAGGAAAGAAAAGAAACAAAGAAAACATACCTGCAATTAAGTTTGTAAATGAAAATGACGATGGAGTAACCCTAGGTGTGATTTGCAAACTCAGCAAAGGAAAAGACTTGAATATTAACAGTTGAAAGCCCGATTTTAAAGCTTTAGGATCGATAAAAACTACTTGGAATAAGGAAGACAAATGGAATAGGACTCGAATAGCTCAGATCAAGAATGGCGTCAAACTTTCAGGAGTTCTTTGCAAGTTAGAATGACACTCAAAAATGAAATCGGGCTTTTCAAAAACAAACGCAAGTTCCTTTAAGTGAAAAATCGGGTTTTAAAAATGACTTTGCAAGTATTTAAAATTAACTCGAACCTTTCGGGATTTTCACAAGTATTTGCAAGTATTTCAAAAGAAAATTGGGCCTTTTAAAAGCCATTGCAAGTGAAATCGACTAAAATCAGGCCTTTATAATCTAAATGCAAGTGATTTTACAAACTCGGGCTTTTATAATCACTTAACAAGCACTTTTTAAGTGAAATCAGGTTTTTATCATTACATTGCAAGTGCAATTAAGTGAAAATCAGGCCTTTTTGTTCACTTTACAATTAAAAAAAAGAAAATCGGACTTTTAACAAGTCACTGCAAGTAACTTAAAGGAAATCGGAACTTTTATAAACAATTACAAGTACTTTATGAAAAATAACTTTGTAATGAACTTAAAAAGTTCCTATAATTGCAAGTGCTTCAAAAAGTTCCTATTATTTGACTTGCAGTGAAGCTCAAAAACTCCTACTTGCAGTGATATCAGAAAAACCCGAATTTGACCAAAAACACACTAAAAATGACTCAGAATTTCACGAAAACAAACGAGAATGTGTAAAAATTGGTAACCCAAAGGACTATAGACTTAAAATTGAGACTTTCTGATCTTTGGACCTTGAAATATGTGCCATAGAGAAGAAAACCTTCAATTTTGATCAAAATTTCGATTGGTTATCCCAATTTTTAACAAGTCAAAAATTAGGGACAACATATATCATAATCTTCTGAGTGTTGTGACAGATGTGCAAAAATGGCTATAATGTGGTGTTTCAAGATGATGGGTGTGAGATCCAGAAGAGATCCAGAACTATTATTGCAACCAAAAAAATAACAAGTGGGAATATGTATCAAATGGAGGGAGCTACAAAGAGATGCTTATTATCTCAATCCAATGACAATTGTCTCTAGCACCAGAGGATGTGTCACATCAACTTTGACAATTTGGTAAGGATAAGCTCAACAAGAGAAGTCAGAGATTTACCAAGACTAACCAAACCAAACAAAACTATCTGCAAAGGATGTTAAGAAGGAAAGCATACCAAAGAAATGTTCCAAAGAAAAGAAGGATCATCTACCGATTTGTTGGACCTTGTACACACTGACCTATTTGGTACAACCAAAACAAGAAGCTTACAAGGTGATAGATATTTCATGCTTTTAATAGATGATTATTCCAAATTAACCTAGGTTTCATTTTTAAGAGAAAAAACAAAGGCTTTAGAATAATTCAAGATTTTCAAGGCAAGAGTTGAGAATGAAGTTGATAGGAGAATCAAGTGTTTAAGATACAATAGAGGAGGAGAGTTTACTTCTGATGAATTCAACAAATGTTGTGACAAACATGGCATTAAAAGATAGCTATGTTCCCCTAGAAAACCACAACATAATAGTGTAGTGGAAAGAATGAACCAGACAGTTCAAGAAGTAGTTAGAATGATGATCAAGGAAGTAAGTTTACTAGAGGTCTACTGGAGAGAAGTGATACACATATCAATATACACTCTCAACAAAGTATTGTTCTAGAGGAAATATGGAAAGACATCATATGAGTTATGGCATGGAAGACCTCCCACAGTAAATTACTTCAAAAATTTTGGAAGCAAATACTAAATTTGGAGAGATGAGGAAAATATTGGAAAGTAGAGTTGATGAAGGAATATTTTTAGGTTACTCTACAACAAGCAAAGAGTACCTGTGTTACAACAAGAGACTAAACAAGATAGTTGAAAGTGTGAATGTGAAAGTAGATGAAGATATTCAAATAAATCCTAACATGCATTTGAATATGAATCAGATGACTTAGATGACAAAGGATAAAAGGATAAGAAAGAAGAACAAGAGACAAAGGAGGCTTTGAAAACTACAACTAAAACCCCAAGGTATGTGTTGATGCCAAAAATTGACAAGGTAACAACCTTATGGGAAACTCAGTTAATGGGGGGACCAATTGCACTAAACTCAGTGACCTCTGGGTTTTTAAAGAAGCCGACTTCTTCTATATTTTGGGTTTTGGAATGGGAAAAGGAGGAGATATAAAAAATAAAGATCTAACTAAGGCGATGCACAAAGGTGTAGATGTAGGCACGATAAATCTATCTTTTGAATGCAATTTAAGGGCCTATTCAACAATCTGCTAAGTCTGAGAATAACATAAATCAAAGATGAAAATCTGGACAATTTATCCAATAACATAAAATAACTCCCATACACATTTACTAAAAAGAAGATTCAAAGACATGGTCTAAACTAACAAACTTGTATTGAAATCATAGAAGTTTTGCAAATAAACAACTCAATACAATAATGGCATAGTATAATGTTTTATCAAATAGCTTAAGAAAATAGAAAGGCCGAACAATGACACAGTCTGAGAATCTTATACAATAATCTAAAAGCAGTACAAAAGGCCTAGTGTTGTTCACAATTTTTTTTGTATCTTCCGAACTCATTTTCAAAAGGAAGAAGTAGTAGATATATATAGAAAATAATCCCACCACCTAGCTGGCTAGTAATAGAAAAGATTCCCTAATCATGAACAATGATGCCCAGAGCAATGATTTCCCCTAGCCATTGCAATAGAAAAAGATTTGAGCCATGGAACAAGGTCACTTTTGAACCAAATGCATCCCCTACGATGATGGCAGTGGTCCCAGTAGAACATCATGCTGACATGTGTCACTTACCCATGGAGGTAGTTAGGACACGTGGTGATAGGTTAGAGCCTATGGTCCATTCCTCACATTAATTGATCAAAAGCCATGTGGGGAAGACACATGGAGAAGTCTTCATTGTTAGCACTGACTGTGGGGTCTGCCAAAAATTGAACACAGATAGATGTTGTGTGGCACATGAACGAGGCCTGGTTGAAAAGCGAAGGGAAGCAATCTTGAAGTTCCCACTATGTTGACACGTGGAAGCCTAGCGGGGGCCGGTAGAAGAGTGAAGGGAGAAATCCTAGTGAGGAGTGCCTAGCAGAAACATGGTGGCAGTGGATGAAGTTCATAAAAAAGGGTCCTAATGATGTTCAAATGTGTAAGGCATGGTCTAGACTTAGCAAAAATAAGAATAACCCAAAGGGAGCTTGAGGAATTTTATATCCATAGCTTTTGGCAGCTACTAGGAGCGTTTCACCTGTGTAACGAGGAACCCAAAAATTTATGGTTCATAGACTAGAGCCTTATCCATTAGGAAACACAATCAAATCCTAGAAAGAGCGATCTGTAGAGGCAGCCAGTCGGCCTCAGATGGAGTCGATATGTCGTGTAGATTCTATTGTGCTCCATGTAGATCGATCACTTCTTTATATGGTAGTGTCGTCGACATACCGGCCCCAAACTCAAGTTGGAAGAGTAGTCACGCTATCTTATGAGTGATGACCTCAATATCCTCTATAGTAGGGGGTTGGCTGAAGCTTTGAAAAATGGGTGTGTCTTGTTGTTTTTATTCGATCTTCGCTACAATCTGCTCCACAATGGCCGCTGAGTCATCTGAAAGAAATGGGGAGGGTAAGCCCATCTGAGTTAGCTAGGAGAACCTCACCTGCATGTTGTTCATAGTTCAGCCCAATCTGGCAATGCACTCACTAGCATGGAGGATGGTTGCGTGGTAGTTGATGAACTCCTTTACTATTTTGGTAGCGGTTTTCCAGTCTCCAATTCCCACACTTGCTAAGTCCTCATCTGAAACCATGTATAGCTTATTCAACAATATTTTTTCCTTGGGAACCTTTTCCACAATGAATTGTTGGAACCGCTCAATCATTCCACAAACTTCCCTACCTAAACTTGTTGCTTATGCCATGAACTGAAGCATCGGCTAAAGAATTAGGTAGAAGGCCTTGACCTTTTCCCAATATGAGACATATTGCCACTGGGCTACTTGAAGGAGGTCCGACTGGGTAGCAAGGGGTTGCAGAAGATTCTTCAAAGAGATGATCTCCACATCCCTTGAACCAACATCCTATGTCATTTATGTAATCCTTTTGTTTGCAACGGAAAGTTGTCCATGTAGGTTTCTCAATTCGGCAAGCCAATTTTCTTCAGACTAGTTTTTGTTTGTTGATTCCCTTTCGAGGGAAAACTTCATCTCTTGGAATTCCTTCTCCAATTGATCTTGTCAGCCCTCAAATTTTGTGTCCTTTTGCTTCATTTTTTTCTCTAATTGAGTGCTTTGATGTTGAAACTCCTCATTCCTTCATTTCATCTCCTCTTTCGCCTGAGCCAACTGATCCTACAATTCTTGGTTTTTCTGCTAAAGTTCAATGACCAGGTTGGGATCATAGGATTGGAACTTTGCAAGTTCCTCCTAGAGTTTAGCTTGCTTTGCCTCCACTTATTGTGACAAGTGCACAATTTCTGTATCCTTTTCCTTGTCCTTCACCAACAGTAGCTCAACTCTTTCCTTGATAGCTTTCAGCTCTTCCTCTTTCTTCTTCAGCTGGCGACCGGATTTGAGGAATTCAGTGGTCACCACTCATTGTGTCTCCTCCATGAGCTCAAATTTATCGTGTGGTTGGGCTATGCTTAGATCAAGTCTCATACCATAGATGTTATAATTATCGGGTTGCATCTCTCCCTAAGGCTTGATGATGGTTGCATGCATGGTCACAAAATGCAGTGATTGTTGGGCCTCATTGAAAAGTGTGCACTTTTGGCTCCACCGGCCTTTTAGGCTCCTTGTCCCTTTATTTCTAAATCTTGAGAGTTTGTGCTTGTTTTGTTTTATCGCCCTTCGACAAAAAATTTGTTGGCGACCTAATGAGCCCACCTACAAAGGGTGCATCGGGAGGAAGAGAAAAAGGGAATGAGAGGGTAGTGGTTTTGAGCGATTTCTTCCTTGGAAGATTGACCGTTAGTGGGGAGAATGGGGGAATATGCCAAAGCCTGGTCTGTGAACTAGTAGGATGACTCATTAGGCATGGTGGTGGTAGCAGAGTCATGGATGATTCCATCTACTGGGCAGATTGGGTCAGGGCCAAAATAGTAGTAGCAAGAAGGGGATCAATGGCAGTTGTAGAGGTGAAAGGTGAAGTGATAGTGGATGCAAATTGGGCTCTGGCGAAAGGTGGAAAGGTCTGTGAAGGAGTAAAGGAAAATGGTCCCACCTAGGAGAACTAGGAGAAACCTCCTATGACTATTGCGGAAGAAGTAGAAAAAGAAGGGCTAACACAAAAGTGATGGGCGATGCAGACACAACAGGAGGAACCAAGGATTGTGAAGCAAGAGAATAGGGAGCGAAAGATACATGTAGTGCAAATGATTGTGATCCTTGGCTCGTCATTGGCTTCGTGCTCGTCGTAGGCTTCTAGCTTGTTGTGGGCTCTTGCAAACCCTCTCTAGGAGTTGTATCTATGCACTGCCATTTTTTGGGTGGGGATTCATCCACCTCTATAACCATCAACCATTGTTGTTGGGTTGCTCTAGACCTTTTTGTGGTCTAGGTGGGACCACAATATATTCACCCACACATTTGAAGGATCCTTGCTAGGCTACTTCGTCACCTTTTCTTTCTGCTGCATTGGGGCTACATGTACTTCTTTTTCCTTATCCTTTCCCTTCCTTGTATACATTCTAGCCTCATCTAGATATCTTCATCACCGCTTGGATCGGTATCTCCATGCTCATCGTTGCACATCTTATCAAATTTTTCATCTGACTCTACATCCTGATAAGGGGTATTAGGGAATTTGATCTCTTGGGGTAAATCCAAAAATCTCTAATCCTTTCCTCACTCCAGTTAAAATTCCTTATCAAATCATTATGGAGGGTACACCCTATTTGGTGCTTCTCATCATACTTCACCAAAGGAAAATAGAACTTGAGCCATGGCAGTCTCGTATCCTTTGTAGGAATATGAGCCAAGTCCACCAACAAATCCTCTTGGTCCTCTAGGGGACTCCACCACTTTTCCCAATAAGGTCGGGGGTTGTGGGTTACCTTGATGAATGCACTGCCTAAGTCATTGAAGGGGTTGTACTACCATTTGTCGCAGATCAACACTAATCCCAAATGATCCAACTTTTCTTCAAGCAACTTATGTGTCTACTTTTTTGCCATTATCACCCACTTGAAGGTTAGTGGGCATTTAAAAAATCCTCTCTTGCCCTTTCCTCCATAAAAAATATGGTCAATAACTTCTATCTGTCGGAACATCTCAAGGGCCAATACCCTATCTATGACACACTCTAGGAGCCAAAATGGCTCCTTGGTAAAGCCACACATGCAGATGAATGTAAAATACCTCCCAAGGAACTAGTAATATTTAGGAGTGAAACCCTGCATCCATCCCATTTGTTCAGTGGAAAGTTGATAGATATTGTCATCCTTACTCAAGTCTTGCAAAATCAGAGTTAAGAAAAATTCTGAAAATGCATAATAATCATGTATTGTGGAAAGGAGAGGAGTCCATACAGAAACTGGATTTTTGGCTCCCTTCTTAGTAAAAATAGATAACAACATCCTTTTATTGAAAAAGTTAGGGTTCTAGTATAAAAAAATATGCGCAAGGAAAGAAGGAAACCTAAACTTACATTGCAGGCAGTACTCTTTGATTTGGCTCATCATTTCATGGTAAATGACTTCTGTGAAGTCATACCAGAACAAGGATTGTTTCCTACACAACTGAAAACCCAAACCTAGTTGAAATTCCTGCACCCATTTGTCCTTGTCCATTCCGCAAACAAATTCCATCATAGAGAGCACATCCTGCATATCCTGTTTAAAAATGTTGTGTGCAACTGGAATTTGTGGCGGCTTGTTGCAATCTTCTTGGGGCCTCTGTGTTTCCTAATTATAAAATTCCATAGCTTTGTCTCTGCCTCTCCAAAAGGCACACCCATCTTTTGGAGTGAATGAATCCATTATGTCCACTTTAGAGTGACTTACAGGGATGCATAGTATACTCCAAATAGCTTCTACGCTGATGTTAACTCTCAACTACCGACCCTTGATGGTGTTGGTATCTGGGTTAAGATTTTCAATGCCCTTGTGAACAAGCTCTAGGTAGTAATGCACAAAGGGAACCATATATTGCATAAGACTACTGAACCATAACTTGTATGCCATTTTTCATTCATTATCAACGACTTTCATTCTTTTGTAAACTCCTTACCTAAGAGTCTTAGGGTTCTTTGCAAGGACAGGATCAAGAATGTTATCCCATTCCTCCTTTATTTGGCTCTACTCCCTATGAGTTTTTTGCTTCTCCACGACCCATGTGTGAATCCATTCTGGATTTTCTAACATCCTAGGTGACACATAAGAGATGTCATCAAAAATATTGGTGACTGGTGCTGCTATCATGGCATCAAAAACGCTTTGGGTTGCCTCGACCTATGCTTCCATCTAAGAGCTCTTAGCCATTTCAAGGTACTAAAAATTTCTGCGATGTTCAAATTTTATGCAATTCACTTCGGCTCTATCTACACTCAAAACTCTTTTCTCTAGATAGCATACTCAAGAAGCTTTTACAATGTTAGCCTTTCACATGCAATACTTAGTGATTTCTTTCTTGGAGTGGTAGACAACAGTTGCCTTTTAGCATTTAATTCGGCATGTACCGTCAAATCCTTTGCTCATGCAAAATGAATTTCTTGCTATTTTGAAAAGACAAGAATTCATAATGACAATTGATAATCATGCCGTACAGCGTGATTTCCTTAGAAATTGAGTCTATGATTGAAGGTGGTTTAAGATTTTGCATGCTCTAGCAATTAATATCTAAAAAAGAATAATTAAGCCAAAGATGCAATGAATACTTGAAAAGATGAGTTCCTCCTTGGACTTCGAGAAGTTCTTGTAGTATGACACATCAACACTTGACCGTATGGATGATCACTTGGGAATGCCACCAATTTGCGCTACTTAATTACCTCTTATTAATTTCGCACGCAACAATTCGTACACAATAGACGCAACTGGGTGGGAAATTCAAGTTGGCCTCTAGTGGGATTTTTGAGTTGGTACTCGATTAGCATCATGCTTATGGCACGCAAATACCTCACATATTTCTATAAATAGGCCCTAAGATAGTAGCAAAATCACACTTAGCAATTAGCAAGAATTGGTATTAGGTGGTTGGCTAGAATTAGCATTAGGCAGTTGAGTAGAGCTTAGCATCATGAATACTCCCATTAGGCTAGTTTGCAACAAATCTCAGATGAATTTTCTAGGTAAAATCTCCAATAGGTGCTTGAAAAGAAGCACCAAAAACAAGCATTTGTTGGCTATTATAGCCATGAAGTGGGTGTTAGGTTGAGATTGCATGGAATATGAAGATAAGTACAAAGTTAATACCGATGTCTATTCTCATTTTGTCGTATCTCTGCTTGACATCTAGGATCCCAAGCTGATAATCCTATGCCTTACGCTTGAAATATTTCTAAAGTGCTACTTAGGAAGCCTTGGAGAGGTGGTGGCAAATGTTGTGTATGGTCTGGGCATTCCAATGGTGGGTGACCTTTGTAAGCATATTGAAGATGCAGTAGTGCCATGGGTACCATTCTTGAGTGGGTTCCACCTACTGTCACATGAAGGGCATCATCAAAAGGTGACTCATTCTTTCCACTTCCTGCTTCATTGCTACAATGTAGTGCTCTTTTACGGTGTTGACTGGTATACCAACTTCAGGAACCTAGTGTTCCCTCTACCACTCACCATTGCTCATGTTGATGTTGTTGCTGCTATCCATAGTCCCGTTGCTCCCATTGATGTTGTTGATGAAGTTGTCCCAGATGTTGTTGTTGATAATGATACTCCTGCCTGAGATGCACTTCCTCTTTCTCTATTTTAAAGAAAATCGTTCTTAATTTTTTTTTTTGTATATATGCCTAAAAAAGGCCTTTACCATATATGTATATGAAGAAACTGCATAACGTATAGATATACTTTTAAAAGTATGGCCTCAGAGCCATTTTGAAAAGGTATTTATTGAAGTATATATCTAATGAATATATAGCTTATATCAACTTCTTGTCTCTTTTGCTTCTTGCAATTCTGCATTGTGGGTATCATTTCTACTTCATGCTTTATAAGTTACTTCTCTATGCTTCTTACAATAATAGGTTCCATTTATTTTCCTGCTTCCTTTCACTATGGAATTTATTAAAAGACTGGCCAACAAAAGCATGAAAGCAAAATAATTACAATACTTACATACCTACACTGGTAGAATAATAATGAAGCTTAATTAAAAAATTTGAGGTGGATTTTGTTAACCGGAATCCCCACTGCTTCCTTCTCCATGTTTTCTAATTCAAATGCATTGTGTTGCTTGCATTGAATTATTTTAAAAGGGCCTTCCCATAGAATGTCAATTTTTTTGTATTGGCCAGGCTTCATAGCCCTCTCATTGAACTTTAATACTAGGTCCCTACATTTTAGACCATGGTCTGAGGCTTTTTTATCTAACCATCTTTTAACCACCTATTGGCAGTTAGACGTGGCTATTAGGGCCCTTTAACCTTTTTCCTATACTTCCAACAACTCGGCCAACCAAACCTCCATGGCTCCATTTTCTTCAACTTCTAGGGATTTTAGTAGTTGTAGCGTAGGAATCTCCATGGAGATGGGCAACAATGCTTCTTTCCCATACACTAACTCGTACGACAAAGTTTTGAGGACCTGCTTGGGGGTTATGCGGTCTACCTAGAGCACTGCCCGGAGGTTCTTATGCCATTCTCTCTGAAGTTCTGACTCGATTATTTTAATGAGTCAAACTAAAATTTTTTTAGTTGACTGGGCCAAGCCGTTCCCCTGTGGGTAGTAATTGGATGACATTTTCAAGAATATGCCATGCACGAGTGAAAATTGACATACCTTAGAGCCTAGGAAATCCTTGGCATTGTCGGAGATGATGGTCTTTGGCAAGTCGAATCTTGTCACCATTTCCTCAAGGAAGTCCACAATCTTTGTGGCCATGAGGATCCATTTGTGTCCAATGTTGGAGGTGGGATTGATCATCTCGATGAAATCAAGTCCCCATTGTGTGAATGACTCATCAACCACTATCAGATTGAGAGGCATTGTAGAATTTCTTCTTCTTCCTACAAAGAATTGGCATTCTTTGCAAGCTTTCACCAAGGAGTATGAGTCATTGAATAGCATAGGCTAGAAGTATCTGGCGCACATGATTTTGATGGTGGTGATTTTTGTAGAGAAGTGTCTGTCCGTGGGACTGTTGTGGAAAGTGTCAAGAATTCTCTTCGCTTGCTCTATGGTGACACACCATTGTAGAATGCCATTGAAGTTCCTTTTGAAGAGAATCCCTTCAATAAGTGCATATACATTGTTCTGTAGTCAGTAGAATCTTTTCTTATGAGAAGAAAGGCCTAACAGATATCTTCTGGTGTGCATGAATCTCACTCTGTTTGCTAGCCAACAACCTTCAGAGTTGGACTCATTTGTCAAAACCAGCTCTGGTTGCTCCTCTTCAGTTTCCATTTCTCCATCATGTGCCAAATATTTCGCAGAGTCCTCTTCCTCAGATGGTCTTTCTAGGCTTGACCTCAATGTCATATTCAAGGATCTTAGTGATCCAATTGGCCCTCTTTTCAGTGATTTCTCCTTCCATGATGTACTTGCACACACTAGAATGTGTGACATATACAATCACCTTGTTGCAAGATATGAGGTGTCAGAACTTCTTGAGTCCCTTTACGATGGTGAATGCTTTCTTCTTGATGAAGTTATAGTTCATTTCATAATCTTTTAAGGTCCAAGAATGAAATTCCATCTAATGTTCTCCCTTTCCTTCATCATCTTTTTGAGTCAAAATAGTAGTGATGCTTGACTTGCTATTGAATACATACATTATGAAGTCCTTCAACAGGTCTATATTTACCAACACAAGAGCTGAAGAAATCACATCCTTAACCTTCTCAAAGGCTTCTCTAGCTTCATTTTTTCCATTTGAATAGTTGATCCTTTTTTAGCATTAGGGTGATCGGTCTAATTAGTCTTGCAAAATAAAAAATGAATTTGCTTACAAATTTCACCTTCCCCTAAAAAGACTGGACTCCTTTCTTGTTGACTGGTAGGGGAAGTTCCCTAATTGCCTTCACCCGCTCAGGATCAATTGAAATTCCTTCTTTAGACACTACATGTCCCAATAATTTTCCTTGTGGTACTCCGAAGAAACATTTTTTTGGGTTCAAGGATACCTCAAACTCCTGGAATTTTTTGAAAACCATTTCTAGGTGATCAAAGCAATCATTCTTACATTTAGAGAATATAGTTAGATCATCCAAATAGATTAAGATAATCTTGTTGATCAATTCACTGAAAGCAATATCCATTTCCTGCTGGAAAGTGGCTCCTGCATTTGAGAGGCTGAAAGGAATTTTTGCATATGAAAACATTCCCCACTTGGTAGTGAACATCGTTTTGTGTCGGTCCTCTTCTTTGACCTAGATCTGGTTATAACAAGAGATATTGTCTAGTAGATAAAACATTTCTGATCCTGCCACTGTTTGCAAGATTGACTTCATAGAATCCAATGGGTAGTGATCCTTTAGGGATGCTATGTTCAAGTCCTAAAAATCAACACATAATTGGATATCTCCATTCTTCTTTCAGACTAGAACCAAGTTGGATACCCATGTGATGTGCTTGATCAAGAAGACAATATGAGATTGAATTAGCTTTGTCATATCTTACACCATCAAGGCTTCAATCTTCAGATTTACTTGCCTTTGCTTTTGGCAGACTGGTTTTGCACCTTCTATCAGCTCTATCATATGTTGGATGATGTCGGGATCGTATCCCTTGAGGTCATCATATGACTAGGCCACTACTCCTTCATACTTTTCATAGAAATGGATGAGCCTCTCCTTGTCATGATGTGAAACATCTTTTCTAACCTTGAGTTTTTTGTCATCTTCGACCTGAAGGTCTGCATAGTCACTTTTGTCTGCTATAAACTTCCTCTTATCATTTCTCACATCATCACAATCGAATAGGTTTTTGAGAGTGACCAGCCCCTTTAGAATCTTGTTGGAATTTAGCTGAATGATTTGTCCATTGTAGGCCTTGACAATCTTTGGTTGGAGTTGCTCAGCAAACTCCCCTGACTATTGGATGAATGAGGCAATGTGTTCATCACTTTCAAACACTTTCCAGATCTGATCATTTTTAGGAATTTCAAGTCAGACGATCACTCGCATAGAGTTTTTGTTATAAATTAGGTCAGAGGCAGGGCCAAACTGAGATTCGATTGCAGCCATGCGATACGCATCAACATTTTGTTCTCAGGGCACTATCTAGATGTTGAAGGCTTCAAAAACTTTGATCAAGTCCCAAACTCTATGTCTATAGGATCTCATGTGGACATTCTTGGCTGCGGAGATCCCTCAAACTTGATTGACCCCTAGTTTGGAATCTCTGAACACCAATAATTGCTTGATTCCCATCTACTCTACAAGGCTTAGACCTTGCACTAGGCCTTCATATTCAGCTTCATTGTTTCAACAAGTGAATTGGAAGTAGAAGGACCATAGTGTCTTTTCATTCAATGGGGATGTCAAACATATCTCAGCTCCTGCACCAACTTTGCATCTTGCTCCATTGAAGTGCAACATCCATAACTCTGAGGCTTGACCACTCTCGGGTTCCTTCATGACCTTCAGAAGCACTTGATCTTCATCATAGATGACATAGGTCCCCAACCCGGTAGCATGATAGTTTTTGAAAGGATCGGTGTCTATGTATTCGCTCAAGAGGACATCTTCTTGATCAGTATAATCTTCGATCACTTTTTCATCCTCTAGTAGCTCGGTGCAATACATTTCTTCTTTGGTGAAAGAGGTATGAGCAGCTTCAAAGTTGGTCATGACTTCATTGGCCACATGTTCCAAATGTAGAGGTTTGGATATTATTTTCATTTTATCTCCATGCTTGGTCCTGAGGATCAAGTGTGACCAATCCAAAGATAGATACCCACCTATTTTTTAAGTGAATTCTCAAGATAGGTAGAGGTCGAACATGGGGGAAACGTCTATGATCACAGTCTCTTGCAGAACTATGATGCTAGGGTAGGAGAAAAAATTCAAGGGAAGGTCCTTGATGACACTTACGGTTTCAACCTTGATCCCATCAAGTTGCATAACCCCCCTTTTTAAAGGTTCATAGCTAAGGCCTAAGGCTTCAGCTATCTACTTGGGCATGATGGTGGTGCTAGCACCAGAGTCAATCATGGAATTATGCAATAATTTTTTACCCACAATAAGTGTTAGGAAAAAGGGCTTGGGTTTTGGCTTATCCTTAAATTCAATAGAAGCTTCCTCTGCACTATTTGTCAGAACTTTGGTAGGAGGTGATGGATCAATGACCTTTTTTTGAGTGATTATTATGTTGGTTCAATGACTACACCTTCCTGGAGGACCTTCTACAACAATTTCTTATGCTTTGAAATAGCTAAGATATCCCATAGGGACACATTAGTGGAGAATTTTTTCAATTGTTCCACCACATTAAATGGTGGCAGATTTGAAGGCTTCTACTCCTTATCTCTGGTTATAATAATTTCCCTTCACGGCTGACATTTTTGTGCTACTACAGAGGTACTAGGTGTCTAGTCGGAGGCACTTTTAGGCTGTAGGATGACTGGTTCACCCATGAATCTCCTCTTCGAGCAATTATTGTAATCCGATTGCACTTGTGGGGCTTTGGATGTAGAAGCATCATTTACAAATACCACCTCTTCTTCCTCCATCCATGAGAAGAGCGTGTGATTGGGAGCAATATTTGTTTCTTGCTCTAGGGACATCCCTTGCATTTGCACAGTGAGTACTATGTTTTCCATTTGCGGAGAGGCATATACATAACCTCCAAAATTTGACATCGCACCTTGGTTGCGCTGTTCTACCACCTTTTATTGTAGATTGTCACATGGGAAATTTTGGGGCATATGTGTTTCGCCACAAGAGAAGCACCAAGGGTTGATGTCATCGACTAAATTGTTTTTCCCTACTGTTAGCTCTATGCTCGAGCTTGGGTGCCACCTTGCAGTGGAGTAGGTAATGGCACTATTTGATTAGTTGCTTGAGCTTGCAAATTTGTGTGTGAGCCTCCTTGGAATTGGTTTTGCTAGTAAGATCTTTTTCCTTGATAATTTTGGTAGGTTGGCTTCGAAGGTACGAACTGGTTCTGCTTGATGGTAGTTATTCCATTGGCGATAGTTGGAAACATCTCCTTGATGTCACTCATCTCATCCTTTGAAGATCCAAATGTGGAAGCGACGTTTTGTGGCACATTCGGATATGTGTACATAGATTGGGGAGTAGCGTACACACTAGTAGATGGCATCTCCTAGGTGGGAACTGATATTTCTAGAAATATAGGCATAATAGGCCAAGGCAGCAACTTCCTAGCATCTATCAAATTGTTCTTCGCCTTGATAGTGATGTTGTATGCATCCAGTAGAGTAGTTCCGCCAAGAGATTGGATCATCATCGAGATGTTGGCATTGATGGATTTTAGGTAGAACATGAATGCCAACTCAGTCGATGGGAGGATAGCAACCTAAATTCTCTACCAAGTTATATGGAATCGGGCATTGAAGTCAATCATGGCTTCATATGGGGCCTGCTTTATGATTGACAGTTGATGATATTGTGAAGACATGTCTCCATCATTCAAGAATATTTCATAGAAAGGGTCTCCAAGTTGATGTCAGGTACTGATACTATGGTACCAATCCAGTGCTTTACCCTTGAAAGATGTTGCGAGCAAACCTAGCACTATATTTTAGTTGGTAACTTTGTGCACCAAACACATGCTTGTCACATCTTACAGATGTTCAAATAGTGTTCTTGAGATATCCTCAGTAAATTTAGGTATAGCTTTTAAAGCAATGACTGGGATAGGAGCCCAAACGACAGGTGCTAATGGTGCTACAAGTGGACTTTCGACATCCCATGCCACATAATTTCTATTAGAAATTGGCAACATGGCAAGTGGAGTGGCTAGAATGTTCACTATATGGGTTCCAATTTGTATTGTTCCTAGTGGCGGCACTAAAAAAACAAGGTTATTTGTTGTTTGGGATCTAGTAACAGGCCAATGGCTCATACACCCACTTTAGATTTAGGTACATTTAAGTAGTCCCAACAGGCGTACCAAAAAAAGAAACTGTTGATGCTAAAAACTGACAAGGTAACAGCCTTATGGGAAACTCAGTTAATGGGGGGACCAATTGCGCTAAACTGAGTGACCTCCAGGTTTTTAAAGAAGTTGACTTCTTTTGTATTTGGGGTTTTGGAATGGGAAAAGGAAGGAGATATAAAAAATAAAGATCTAACTAAGGCAATGTGCCAAGGTGTAGATGTAGGCACGATAAATATATCTTTTGGATGCGATTTAAAGGGCCATTCAACAATCTACTAAGTCCCAAAATAACAGAAATCAAAGATGAAAACCTGAACAATTTATCCAATAACATAAAATAACTCCCATACACATTTACTAAAAAGAAGAGTCAAAGACATGGTCTAAACAAGCAAACTCAAGTATTGAAATCATAGAAGTTCTACAAATAAACAACTCAATACAATAATGGAATAGTTTAATGTTTTATCAAATAGCATACGAAAATAGAAAGATAAAACAATGGCATAGTCTTAGAATCTTATACAATAATCTAAAGGAAGTACAAAAGGCCTAGTGTCTTACACAATTTTTTTTGTACCTTTTGAACTCATTTTCGAAAGGAAGAAGTAGTATATATAGTAAATAATCCCACTGCCTAGTGGGCTAGTAACAGAAAAGATTCCCTTATCATAAAAAATGATTCCTAGAGCAATGGTTTCCCCTAGCCGTTGCAACAAAAAAAGATTCGAGCCATGGAACGTGGTCGCTTTTGAACCAAATGCATCCCCTGTGATGATGGCAGTGGTCCCAGTAGAACATCATGTCGACATGTTTCGCTTACCCACAAAGGTAGTTAGGACACATGGCAGCAGGTCAGAGCCTATGGTCCATTCCTCGCATTGTTCGATCAAAAGCCGCATGGGGAAGACAAGTGGAAAAGTCTTCATTATTAGCGCTAACTGTGGGATCTACCAAAAAGTGAATGTGGATAGATGCTACATGGCATGCAGATGGGGCTCGGTTGAAACACGAAGGGAACTAGTCTTGAAGTGCCTACTGTGTTGAAATGTGGAAGCGTGGCGGGGGCTAGTAGAAGAGCGAAGAGAGAAATACCAGCGAGGAGCACTTGGTGGACACGTGGCAGCAGCGGATGAAGTTCATCAAAAAGGGGCCCAATGATGTTCAAATGTGTAAGGCGTGGGCTAGACTTAGCAAAAATAAGAATAACTTGAAGGGAGCTCGAGGAATTTTATATCCACAATATGTACAGAGAAACCACTCAGAAAACCAAATTATTGGAGATAAGAATAAGGGAATCATCACAAGAAGCAAAGCAGCTCAAGGATAAGTATTATTGTGTTTACTCTCATAAACTAAGCCAAAGACTGTGGAAGAAGCATGTAATGATCATAATTGGGTGAAGGCAATGAAAGAAGAGCTTGATCAGATATAAAAAAAATAGACTTGGGAACTTATGCCCAAACTGGTAGACAAAAATGTAATTGGAACAAAGTGGGTATTCTAGAACAAGCTAAACGAAAATGGAAAGGTAATGAGAAATAAGGAAAGATTAGTTTGCAAAGGTTACACTCAAATGGAAGGTATTGATTTTGAAGAAACATATGCCCCTGTTGTTCGGATGGAAGCAATCCGGATATTCTTAGATTTTGCAACTTTTAAGGATTTCAAAGTCTATCAAATGGATGTAAAATTAGCATTCTTGAATGGATAATTGAAGGAAGAAAGTCTACATTGAGCAACTGGAGGGATTTAAGTCCGTAAGTAACCTAAATATTGTTTGCAGGGTGAAGAAAGCTTTATACAAATTGAAGCAGGCACCTAGAGCTTGGTATGGCAGATTAGACAAGTACTTGATTAGACAAGGATTTCAAAAGGGATTTGTTGACAGTAATTTATACTATAAAATTCACTCAGATCAAATGTTGATTGTTGTGGTTTATGTTGATGACATAATTTTTGGAGGAAATGATGATATGTCCAGAAAATTTGCAGATGAAATGTAGAAGGAATTTGAAATGTCTATGATAGGTGAGCTAAATTTCTTCCTTGGATTACAAGTAAATCATAATAGGAAAGGGATTTTCATTTCTCAGTCCAAGTATACCAAAGAATTATTGAAGAAGTTTGGATTGGAAAATTCCAAATCAGTTTGTACACCTATTCTTACTGGATGTAAGTTGAAAAAAGAAGAAGATTCACCTAAAGCTGATGCAAGTATGTACATGTCAATGATTGGAGGATTGTTATATTTGACTGCTACTAGACCAGACATTATGTATGATTTTTGTTTAGCAGCTAGATTTCAGCAAGAACCAAAGGAATCACATGTTGTTGCATTAAAAAGGATCTTTAGATATTTGAAGGGTATAGAAGATATGGGGTTATGGTATCCAAAGGATTCATATTTCACTTTGACAACTTATACTAATATTGATTGGGTCGGGTGTGTTGATAATAGGCAGAGCACAAGTGGTGGAGCTTATTTCCTTAGCTCCTAGTTGGTTGCTTGGTCAAGTAAGAAACAAGATTGTGTACCTTTATCTACTATTGAAGTTGAATACATTACAACATCCTCATGTTGCACTCAGGTACTATGGATGAAACAAACACTGAAGGACATTGGCATATCATTTGATGAACCAGTCTCAATTATTTGTGATAATACCAGTGCAATAAAAATTTCCAAGAATTTGGTACAACACTCTAGAATGAAACATATATCCATTAGATATCATTTCTTGAGAGAAAAGGTATTAGACAATGAGGTAAGACTTGAATATGTACCTACAAAAGAGAATATTGTAGATATTTTCACAAAACCATTGAGCAAAGATACTTTTGAGTATCTCTGGTAGAAGTTAGGGGTTTTTCCCCCTTGCAGATATTTTCACAAAACCATTGAGCAAAGATACTTTTGAGTATCTCTGGAAAAAGTTAGGGGTTCTACCCCCTCCTAGTCTTCAGTAATTTGTATCAAGGTGTGCGTTGGTCTAGGGTATTATATGCCCACTCTTATCTGGATCAATGCTAGGTGGCTTCCTCATAGGGGGAGTAGAGTAAGTTTTTCTGGGGGAGTTTTTCCCTTTGTCTTTGATGTCAAAGGGGGAGAAGAAAAGAAGACAAGAAGGTCCTTGATACTGACATTTGCATTGTTTGGCTTGTTGTTGATGAATGTTTCCATCAATGACAAAGGGGGAGACTATTGGAATGTGTTAAGATGTGATGCTATTGGTTGTTTTCATTAATGGTTGTCATTGATGTCAACATATCTTGGTTGATTGACTAAGGTTCATTTTAATGCTTTGGTGATCTGATTGGCATCGTTCCAAATGTTGTGTTGTAATGATCAATCTTTGATTGTGTTTGTCATGGTCCCATTCTTTTTGCAACATAATAAGATACACTCTTATGGGTCTAGACCGATCTGGAAATTGGTTAATGTGCTCTAGAACATTGTTTACATTTCCTATTCTTTGGTCCCGGATATCATGGTAAATATGTAGCGTGTTGATTTGAGCGAGGAGGTTCTATATAGTCCATGTTTCATTCCTTTCCACCGTGGGAATGTTTTTGTGATGACCTAATTCAAATTGTGTTTGGATGACTTAGGAGTTTATGGAGGCATGGAATGGTATAAGTAAGAGTTGATTCTGTTCGATGAAAGCAAGTGTGGTGAATGTGAATCTAAAAATCTAGACATTGTGAGGTATGCAAAAGCATACGACCAAAGGTAGCAGACAATGAGATTCTATTTGGTATCATTGTTGGTGACAATTATTTTAGCGGTGGATTCCCTTTCATCATTCTTCTGGTAGTGAGCCCTTTTCTATTAGCAATGTGCCTTTCTCTTTTAGCAGTGAGCCTTTTTATCTTTGGCTATAATAGTTGAGCAGTGAGCCCACCGACAGTGAGCCTTACCTACAGTGAGCCTTTGTAAAAATCACTTTAATCGGTGTTCTATAATTGAGAATTAGCATTCTTTGTGGTTTTTCCCATCTTGGGTTTCCAAGTAAATTTTGGTGTTCATTGTGCATGGTGTTGTTATGTGCTTTCATGTTCATATCTGTTTGATTATTATCTGATTGATTTAAGTTTGCTCTGAATTAATTTAAAAATTGTTTTAGAATAATTGATTCACCCCCCTCTCAGTTATCCAGACTGTTCAACATGCCATGCCTTCTTTTTCTCTTTGAAATCACAAGACTCAACATGTCCATCCACAAAAAAAAAATCTAGAGCCTCTTCACAACATAAGCCAACAAGAAAAATATATTTGATACCACTTAATTAAATATAAAGTAGAGAATTTAGTGGAAAAAGGACCTTATCTAGTAGCCCAAAAAAATTATTAACACACTCATGTAATATGGAATCAATACAATTGAATTATAGTAAAATAATAAACTTTGTTCTTAAAAAATCTATTCAAAAGACCTTTGATTCACCCTAGAAGCACACATTATTTTTCCAAAGTTTTGAATAAAACCCAATTCCAAGGTGTAAATATTTCCATCCAATAAAATCTCTCCTTTTTTAGCAAATCTTGTCACCTATAAAACAAAAAATTACATATGGTCTCCATAATCATTTCACCCATAATTAATTCAAATGACCAAGAAAGGGAGTTAAGAAACAATACATGTAGCCAAAAGAAATAGGAAGAAATTCCCAACTAATATAAATAAACTCATGACATATCTAGGTCAAATGACACACACAAAAGGTCACAACAATGCATGATGTGATTTACCCAAATCAACACAACCCTATAACTTAATTGTGAGAAGTAAATATGTATATAATATCACAAAAGAATATTTGCATAGATCATCTACATTGATAAAATAAAAAATATTTGTAATAAATAGCTCGTCACTTTGATGCCAAAGTTAGAAAGGGATAAAATATCATTAAATAGTAAGACCATGGCTAATAGCTATCACAAAGAAAATAAGTTATTGGAGATTTGGATGAGATCATATTATTCTATTTAAGTAAGTGATTATATTGCTTAAAACAATGGTAATCATGATATCCAACCAACCTAATATATAAACTAGCACTAATAGCCTTTACATTTCCTATTGCATCCTTGAGAAACTACAATTTAAACCATAGTATTAGACTACATCAAACATACAATCATCTTAAATAGCCCCATTTATACAAAACATTGTCCTATAAAAACCTAACATAGGATTATGGAAACTTGAAGATGGTTTGTAGTACAACTACACATGCTCTAAATCATATAAGAAACCTATATGGACTTCTTATAACACTCTCTAAGAAAGTAAGTTGAAAATAATTAACTAACAAATAATACACAAAATAAAGTGAACAAATTAAAAATAGAAGTAATACTATTTTTTGTGACACTAGATCACCCATGGATCCAAATGCTCTTGCATCACCCACCTACGTTATGCTTAAAGACAGTGTTTTTGTAAGTTTTATTTCATTTTATTGGATTATTGTGTATTTTGCTATACTTAGCTTTAGTGTGCATAGGTAGGTTTATTTTGAGTGAGTTGAGTGTAATAGGTATCATACTCTTCCATAGGATTTACACATTCTCTATTTGGATACTAAGGTATCTTCTTATATTGTGGGAGTTACATTTCATTTTGGATGAGGTGTCCACCTCCCCCATCATTTATATTTCTTATGAACACACTCACATATACTATATTTTCAAGTGGCAGGGAGTACTTTTGCATGCATCTTGATCATCTTGATTAATAGATAGATTTATTATCCTATTTTAGTTTTTGAATCATTGGTTATATGTTACTTCTTACAAATGCTAACAACAAGAAGCAGCCATGCAATGGCCTAGGATGATGCCACAAGAAGATAAATATAAAATAAATTATATTCTTCTCACATTTCTGCATTATTTTAAATGAGTGAGTAAATTACCATAAATACAATTTTTTATCACTTAATCTAACCAAACATGTGCTAAGTTGTCTCACAATGACTAGTGAAACTTTCTTAGTGAATTATTTATTTAAATTTTGAATTTAAAAATGTTAGGGTTTAGATCCAAGAATGTGGAGGTGCCCTATGTCAAGTCTATGCTTGTGGATTTGATTTAAGGTAATAAAAGTCAAATGTGGGGATCAATAAAGGGGATCATGATGTGTGATGTCAATAATTGACTTCACACAAGAATATGTTGTTTGAAAGTTAGTTATTGCTTTTAAAACACTCTAAACAAAGTGGGCTCAAAACATAAGGGAAAATGACATGATAATGAAATTTTCACTATTACAAGTTGAAATGACATAAAACATAGAGATAAATAAGTGTCTACATGCATGTATAAACCAAAAAACAAGAGATTGAGTAAAAAAAACATGTCATTGGTAAGCTAGTTATTGCTTTTAGAACACTCTTATCAAGAATGGCCCAAAACAAAACATAAGGGACAATGACATGATTATGAAATTTTCACTATTACAAATTGAAATGACATGAAACATAGGGATGATACAAGTGTCCACGTAAATGTATAGACCTATAAATAAGAAAATCACTAAAAACACATATGAAATTGTAATTAAATGTTCAAGAAAAGTTAAATTTATTTATAAAATTTTACTATCACTTTTTATTATAAATTGTACATGAAAATGATTAAGGCATGATATGACACAAAAAAGAATTCTTTTAAAAAAATATCATATCATAAATTTAACTATACTTTAAAATAAAATCATACAATTAGATAGAAAAAAATAAGATTATTTATTATTTATAAAAACAATATAACAAAAATAAGACAAAAATCAATGTGAATAGATTAGTACAAGTATGCCCAAAAAAATTAAAATAATTAAAATTATAATAAATATTATAAAAATAATCTGAAATCTTTTTAAATTAAAAGGAAAAATTGATCAAAGGATGAAAACACATTAAATTGAACAAATATTATAATAACATGAAAACATTAGTAACTTACTTACCCGATAAAAGTATTCTGATTAAAAATAAAAAAACAACTTTAAATATACAATTCTAAGGGAAGGGACCGGTGGTGGACCGTTTTTCAAAAACCACAAAAAAAAGAGCCAAAATGCATCATCAACGGATAGTGGGTCACTAAGTCATGTATTATTGGTATGCTGATGTGGCATCACATGATTGGTCAGTTTGTGTACTATGAATTAAATTATTTTTCAATTAGATATTAAATGTAAATTTATTGAATTTTTTATTACCCAAAACTGAGTCCCAGACTGTCAAATACTATACCCACGATTAATCCCCTACTCATAAACCGCTCTTCTCCCTTAAATGGAAACTGTTATAAATCTAATTTTAACATTAACATTTTGCAGATGGTGCTTTCTTTCAGTTCAAGTCCTCAATGATTAAGGCAGGAGAAATTTTGTCGAAAATTAAATGTAGGAGAATCAAATTTTATAACAAAGCAGGCATGGAAACAGTAGCTCCAATTTAACCTACCATATCTGATCTTCCAGCAGTCTTTGAGTTCTTGGGAGAAGCTTTTATTCTTGTGATGGATATATTATTTTGTTCTAGTGGTCCTTCAAAATATTTCTCTACACCCATCCATCTGTTACTTCAGGAGTGCTCTGTACACAGGACAGATCAGTCCGGTGACCATATGACAAATATTTCTGGGTTTACAGACCACATCTTGTCTAACATCACCTCTTCAAGGCCTGTCAAGGGATATGACCTCTACAGTGATGGCCATGTACATCAGAATACATGTCAGTAAGTGAAATTTGTTGAAGGATGTGCAAGTATTCCCAGGAACATATTCTTCCACACCTCCAATATCAATGGTCGAGAGTCAGTCTTTTAATGTCAGAAACATACAAATTTGTAATTACTTATATGGCTATTCAATCCAGAGGAATAAATAAAAGTGCATTTACAATCATGTCATATAAGGGAAAAAAATGTTGCAATGGACATATGATTATTTGGTTTAGTTTTGTTGGAAAGATTTTTATAATTTCATGAAGTTAGTTTATAAAAAATGAATTTGAATTATCAATTTGAAGAAAGTGGTTATTCAATTAGACAAATTATTTGAATATGAATAATTTTAGAACTCTTATGAATACTACAATAGAAATAAAGATATTTCCAGAGATTTAATATAAGACGGAAGTTAGAGAGGATAAATCTTTAGGTGTACATCTCATGTAATTTAATTGTATATGGAAATTTCATTTAGTGATAAGTTATCATAATTTAAGACATTTATAGTATTTATTTAAAGCTTTATTAATCTTTGTTAGATTGGAATAAAAATGTTTTGATTATGGTAAATGCTTTTGACCCAAGTTATGAATCTGTAGGACCAAGCTCATATAAAGAAATGAGAAAGTCGTCTTACAACACCCAAAAATAAAAAGAAACACCAAAAGACAAGACACAAAACACAAGCCACAAAATCCCATGAAAGGGGATGGTAAAGCTAAGACGAGGAGCCTTCAGAAAGCTGGATCACCACCTATGATGGTTTAAAATAAAAATGTTGCTTATAAATTATTCATTTTATTCTAAAAAATATTATGATGACTTCTACATTAAATAGTTCAATATTCAAACAACTAATAGTAAATTTTAATCTAAAATCATCTATTCTAAAGAAACAGCTCTAAAAATAATAAGTAATAGTCAAAACTCAATAATAATTTTACACTTCATATTCAATAAAGAGAACATAAACTGGTAACACAGAGCATGTTTAAAATCACAAAATGTCTCACCATTTTCATGGGCTGTAACAGTCAGAAAGTTCCATGAAACAGTTTAACAAATTTGAGATGAAAATCTCAAAATGGCTCACCATTTACACTTACTGTGGTCGCTGTCTTTCCATATAATTCCTTTTTATCATGTATGAAAATGACAAAGTGTCCCATTAGGAAAGAGGCTAACAAATTTGACTTGGATCTTCTTCATCACATGAAGGCTTGCCAACTTTTGTGGTACAATTGCTTTTAAATTTGTACTGATTGGAAACTTGTGTCAAGTGATTCATCCTCCTTGGCACATAAACACAGAGCAGCTTCTTCTTTAGTACTGATATGTATAGATCCTTAAAACAACAAATCACATGAGGTACTTTCTCTTTTATAAAAAAAATCATACTTTGTAGCTTTAAGATCTTGGCAGTGGGTGGGCTATCATTACATATTTGTGTCTCCAATTGCTTGTCAGAACAGTTCTAAAATTTCCATAATCTTTCAAACTACTTTTTATAAATCCAACCGACATAACATTTTTAATTTAAATTACTTAATATTTTCATAGAGAATGAGTGAATCAAAATCATTTTAGAATTTTATTACTTTATATAAGTAATTTAAATCTTATGTCTATTTTATTACTTTATATAAATAATAATTATTATGATTTTTTTACTTAATTTATTTCTAATTTACAGGGGTAATTTTTGCACCCATTGTCATGTGATAAGATTCTTCATAGTACATTAATGATGTACTCTCTTAACTAAATAGTTTAAACCTGTGAGAAGTACTTTTTTTCCAATGATAATGTCGCATGGCAAGTTGCTTCTAAAATAATAGCTCAATAATTTCTTCTAGATTCTTTTTCAAAAATTATTTTGACATACATAGAAAAATAATGGCGGATCGTCTTATGAACAAAAAAAGTCATTTTTTAGAATTGCAAAAAAAATTCTTTTCTTATCAAAAATTAGAAATACACAAATAATCACCTTAATGAGAAAATCATTCAATAAGCAAAAAATGATTACATTTTTTTTTTGTTCTATGAATATCTTTTACCCAGCTTGCAAAATTCTATGTGCAATGAGTCTCTCTATTCTTTTCTAAAATAGAACCCTAAACAAGCATGCAACTAATCTAGAACAAAAATATTTTAGAAGTAACCAAAGTTGTATGGGAAACACTATGCTTAGAATTCTGTGTGCAATGAATCTTTCTATTCTTTTCTAAAATAGAACCCTAAACAAGCATGCAACTAATCTAGAACAAAAATATTTTAGAAGTACCCAAAGTTTTATGGAAAACACTATGTTTGGGTGTGTTTCACGAACCTATCATTCTATAGTTACACTATCCAATCTTTGAGATACATAGAGAGCAATTTGTCAAAACTAACCACTTTTATGTAAAAATAAAAATAATTATATATCATGAGGTACATAGATGCTAAAATCTACATTTAACAACTACCAATGCATGTACTTTTCTAATTGGAGATGATTCTAAAGAAAACAAGTTTCAACCCTTAGTACCCCACTACATTCAATATTTTTTACTAACCAAGATCCCATGAAGGGAAAGGTGGGAGAATAAGGATGGTCTAAGTAGTAAGCCACTAAATTCTAGGCTTGAAAGTTACTTGTCGAAATAACAAAACTACAATAAAAATAAAAAATGTAGAAAAATAAAGAGATATAGATTTGTTATCTTTATAACTATACTCTACATGAAGTGAAGCTTCTATAACTCTATTATTATATTATTATTTTTTCCCTAAAACCATTATAGTGACCACAAGACATTCATCCACATACATAAATAGAATATGATATATCAATGGAAGTTAAATTAATAACATAACACTACCTAAAAAAAGAAAGGCATGCCCAAGAGAATGACACTAGAGAAGGTTGCAAGTTACTATTTAAAAAAGAGAAGGGATATTATGGGGAAAGGTTTTACACCCATGTCTTAGAACCTACCGTTGGTGGTATTTTTTCAAAAGATTCAAATCCCTTGTCTTAACATACTTTTATGATGTCCTTGAGGCAACATCTACTTCTTTGCAAGACATGGTGGGGGAGGTGAATTTGATGATACACAACATAAGAATAGTACAAGAGGCCTTTGAATCTCAAAGCATCCTCACTAAAGATTTTTTTTTTTTGAAATCAATAAATGGAATATAAAAATTGTCATGTGAGAAAATAAACAAAAGATAGGTAGGTAGAGTAATCTTAAGAATGACATGCTTATATTTTAGAATGGGAATTGCCTTTCTAAAGTTGGATGACTCGAGGTTGAGCACTTAGACAATAATAGAATATTAAACTCCATGAAAATAGTAACACAAGGGTGAAAGAAGGACACAATGCTAGATTATTTGCCATATAATAGGAGATGAAGGAAATAAAGGAAAAATAAAAAAAATCTTAGATGTTAGTAAATGTACTATCAAGAATAGTGAAATGAAGCCAAAAATGCTAAGTGAAAGACTAACTTAGAAGACATATGGAAACATTACTTCACCTCTATATGTTGAAATAAAGGATAAGGCAAAACCCAATACTAGGACAAGATGAACCAAGTTGAAAAAAGTGAGAACTAAAGAGAAGGATTTATAAGACTTTTTCAAGCTACATGAAATTTTCTATAGGGGCAAGTGTAGGATCATGATGGGTCAAACAATACCTCTAATTGGAAATAATACTATTAAAAATAGACTTAACCAACTTCACATGAAAATTTGAGTGGGTTTTCTACTCAATTTGAAAAATATGTAGGAATAGATTTTGTATAAAATTGAATGTAGTTTTTGGGCTACTATTTATTTAAAAAAATATTTGGTAAAAATTGGAAATTTCAATGAAGCACTATAAAATTTTCAAAAACAAAGAGGTAGGTGTCATTCTGGCCATCCTAAGTATGAGAAAAAAAATGAATCTTTAAATATAAGTAAAGGAAAGATACATGTGACACATATTTTTTTAAATTGTAAGTAAATAATTAGTTATGAATTTTTTACTATGAACTTTAAAAAATAATAATAATAATTTTATTTCCAACCTAACTTGGTCAAAAAATATGAAATTCATTATTTTTAACCTATAGCTAGTGAAGTATAGAGTGTGATGCATCTTTCAAATTTGAAAAAGGTGAAAATTATGGATTTTTTTAAATTAATATATCAATCATAACTTCAAATATATTGTATGTAGAAAATAATTAATAATTACCTATTAAATTAAATTCATAATAAACCTGGGGTTGGGGCCCTAGCTTGGTTGGCTAAATCTTTCCTGTTGCAGGAGGTTGGTCACGAGGTTTAGTCTCCCCCACCCCCATGGTACCGGAGGGCGTGTCACGCCAACCCTAATTCCTGTAGTCTAAAAAAGAAAAAAATCATATTTAGGTAACAAATACCTATTTTTACAAAATGAATATCTATTTTCTAAAATGGATATCTATTTTTTTAGATATCCATTATGCCCAAAAAAATCCAAGAGAATTGGGAACTACAAAAGAGATCCATTTTGTTATATAATGAATATGTACATTTTGGTTTGAAACCAAAATTATTATTTTTATCTAACCATACAAAAATTCAAATATCTATTTTAGAATTTTTTCTATGTAAAGATGCATTTTTTTTCTATTAACAATGTTTGGCCCATCATGATCTTGCACTCATGAAGAGCTAGAAGTTTTAGATTTCCCTTTATTCTATTTATTTTCTTAATTGAACTTTGGTTTAATATGCACCTTTTTGCTTATGGTGATAGTGGTGCAGTGTAACATAGCACTATACTACACAAAATTTAAATAAATTGTCTTGTGATGAGTGTGACCATAATTTTGTACAAACCTACAAAAATTAGTTAGAATTCTCTAACGTGAAAAATTAATAAATACATAGTTATTTTTTATTAGCATAAAAATTCACCCAACAATCTTATAAAATTATGATAAAATCATAATTAATTTAACCAATCTTAAATGGATACGAAAACTACTCAAAATGTAAAAGATAAAAAAGGATATGGTACCAACTAATGTGGGAACCAAGTAGAACATATAAAACATAGAAGTAGAATAATAATCTTATAATAGGAATTGTATAAATATTGATTACCAAATAAAAATGTATGGTTAAACTATACAAATTAATTATTTTAAATTACACAATGTAATTTTAAAATTAGATATGGTTGACATGGATAAAATAAATAAGCATTTACAAAGAAAGAAGTGTTTACAAACTAGCCTAAATTAGAAACATACTAACAATTTTTACTCAACCATGATTTTTTTAGTTGACTCTTAAAATACCCTAGATTATGTCTCAAACTAGAAGAATTCAATTAAAACTATGAGAGATATATATGCAGGAGACTCCAATTAAGAAATTGAAAGTGAGGTTGTATGTGAGTGAGGCATGTAATATTCCAATCAATTAAAACTATAAGAGATATATATGTAGGAGACTCGAATTAAGAAATTGAAAGCGAGGTTGTATGCGAGAGACGTATGTAATATTCCAATCAATTCAAACTATAAGAGAGATATGTGTAGGAGACTCGAATTAAGAAATTAAAAGTGAGGTTGTATGTGAGTGAGGTATGTAATATTCTAATTTATTTAGTTACATGAGGGAAACTAGAAACTATATGAAATATTATTAATCACAAGTATTATGTACATTATGCACCCTTTAAATCTTTATAATTGATAATGGATAGAAAATATAGGTTGATAAAATATGAGTTAATATTAATATTAATGTTATAAGACAAAAATATAAAGCTATATCACACTTTTATAAATGAATTCAACACTAATCTAAATTTTTAACTTGAATAACTAAAAAGTGACAACTATGTTTTGAATTTCAAAATGATGTAAACTAATAAAATGTTTTTTTTTTAATTTTATTTTATGTTTTTTTTTAAAAAATTAAAATAATGAATATGTTTTTTAATAAAATTGACACTATATTTTAGTTGCTATAAAATGCTAAAAAATAAAGTTAAACATGATGTCGCTCTTTATATATTTAAAAACTACACTTATAGATTTATAAAAGGATATTTTTATATTTAAAAGAAATATTTACATAAGTAGGAGTTGTTGAAACATCAAGTTTTTCACACAATTTTATTTTTTTGATAAATTTGCCTCAAAGTGGTGCTCCATATGCATTTAATGAATAATTTTATTTAAAAAATTTGTGGCCATATCCAACTTAACTTCAATGAATCTAGATAGATCATATGTTTGACCAAAATCTATTTTTAATTATAAATACTTAAATTCACTTGTGTTGATAAGTTGGTTGAAAGTGTGACACAACTTTGTACTCTAAAATACACAAATATCTCATATAATAAGTGCTCACTAAGAAAATAATCTAGTTAGGCTAGTGGTATATTTGCTTAACTTACAGATAACAAGTCATCGAAAGTATTTATTCTCACTTAACTAATAACAAAGATCAAAATTATATAGAATTTAAATGTTAATGGTCTTAAGGGACATGGTATGTTTGTCTAAAATAGTCAAACCCATCCAAGTCTAAGTGACATCCATGCAGGAATTCCAAGGAATTATTTTCTCATCTACTAAATTCACAAGGAGAGTTGTGATAAAAAAGAGATATGTTAAGATAATTAAATCAACTAAAGTAGGAACTAAATGGTTCTCGTGAAAAATATCTTATACTAAAGATAGTCTTAAGCCAAATAAAATAGGTTTTTGGTACTAAACAATGTAAGTGAGATATCTAAAAAGAACTATATTTTATATGATTGTCCATACTTCTGTAAATATATAATTTTTTTAAAATAAGAACCTTATTTGAGTATGTATATGAAAATTACAACCTCTACAAGGTGAAGGATATTGTAATTAATGAAAGGTTTAGAAAGGGCTAAAAACACATATAACAATTTTGATTGTAGCCAAAATATAATTATAGGAATAGGGCATAGCTTACCATATCAGCAAAGTATGAAACCATTTTATATATAACAAAAAGGTAGACCCTACAATATAAGAGGGTGTTGAAGCATTTGGAATTTCTTTTTGTTTTGTTTTGGAGACTCTTAGAATCACATTTAAATTTTCTTGTAAGTTATATTATTGTATAATACCTCCAAAGGAGGTTATTTGAGGCTATTATAAAGTACATATTAGTTTTTTTAAAATCCATCTTGTGTTGCTTCATTATTTGAATTTTAGAGGAGTTGAAGTGTGTTCGAGAAGTGTTGAGAGTAGTGGTATTATATGTTTAGAGTTCAACCATTATTTTTTGTGCAATAGGATTTTTTGAACCCTTCAAGAAGTTAGTAAAATATTTTAATCTCGTGAGATAGTGGCTTGAAGGGGAGATCTCTCACTCTTCTATATTTTTTTCTCATTTTATGTTTATTTAGGTCAATTATTATTGTTTTCTTTATTTTATGTGTTTTTTATACATTATTATTTTGTTTCTATACATTCTTCCTTTGTGTTATTTTAACTTTAAAATATCAAAATTAAAGTGTAGGGATTTTATTTACTTGCACTTTGCATATGGAAAAATAAAAATTAGAAAATCAAGGAACATGAAGAGTAGGTGAGATTCATGTTCATGAATCATGTAGTGGAATATCCATGTTAATTATGGATTTGGAGCCAAATGAAAAAATAACATATAGATGAATAGGTGAGGGGTACTAATAAACATAAGTGCACAATCAAGAAATAAAAACAATGTGAGGGAATTTCAAATTGATCATTTATACATGGTAAAGTTGGAGAAAAGGGAAATACTACATCACCAAATTTAAACCAAATTAGGAACACATGGCCAAAAGTATAATATATGAGAACTAAAATATGGCTAAAGAACAATGGAAAATGAATATGCTAATAGATCAATTAATAAAATTTGAAATGTGTTAATAACTCAATTAAGGAATAGTTCAATGATATAGTTAGATGGTTGGCCCTAAAGGAAATGTGAGAAAATAAAATGTACCTATTTCAAGCCCTATTCATGGTTTAAACATGATATGGCATCAAGGATTAATTTTTTATGATGATATTTGAGATATCTACTTGGATAATATGTATGGTATTAATATACTCTACTATGTCCCATCTCATATACAAAGTCATTCCTCATTAAATGATGTTATTCAAATCCACAAAACTTTAAATTATTATAATATATTAAGGTTAATTATATTTTTGAAAAATTATTTGTTTTATTCTACTCTTTTGTTTACTTTTTTATCTACTACTACTACTACTACTACTACTACTACTACTACTACTACTACTACTACTACTACTACTACTACTACTACTACTACTGTGCATCATTTGTCATCCTAAATATGTTTTCCTAAGAAATATAACCATAAAAAATTGCCTCAACTTTGAATTATTTTATTTTTATCTCTCATTTTTTATTGTTTTTTGTTAGATAAAATGGGAGTCAACTTTGAATTATTTTATTTTTATCTCTCATTTTTTATTGTTTTTTGTTAGATAAAATGGGAGCAAGGATCTTGACCCTATCACAAATAAAGCCCATAGGTAGAAATAAATACAACATCCTCCTAAATGGGACTAAGACACAATTACAATTAAGCTGCCAAGCATAAACCATCCAACTACAATCAAAGGGCGTGAAAAAATTATACCCAAGGATCTAGCCTAAGAAATGTCAGACCCAACCCTAAATGATCTAACACCCTTTACTTTAGTATGATATAGGGAGAAATATTTTGGAAGACCTTTCTTCTACCTCCAAGTACAATTATATAGGAATTTTATTTTCCAAATCCTTAGATTTGGGAGAAGTGGGGGAGGATTCCCCCACAGAAATCCCATCCATGGGCACAAAAAATTAGAGGAATATGAAGATAAAATAGCAAAAAATTAAACAACCACCTTATGATTAGGTTGAAGCTAATAGAATACCAAATTGAGAAACTAGAGTAGAAGGTGGGTGGGACTCTAGGATACAATGGAGCAATAATTGCCAAAGCAACACTAATTGAATGAGAAACCCACTCAATAACTGTGGGGGGGGTGGGAAGAGAAGATTCAACATGTCCTAAGAGGAACCATCAATTAGAGATTCATCTAAGCATGAATAGTCAAGTGATCTTTGTTGGAATTCCTCCATTATTCATTGTGACCTTGTTCCCAAAGAGTGGGAAAGTAGAAACGAGATATTTGATAGAAAATAATCTTCTATAATTGAAGGGAAGACCCTCATAGTCAGCTAGTTGAGTCCAAGACCTATCCTCCACCATAAAAATAATATCCAAGTGTGAAGAGACTTGGAGACATCAATGTCCAATCTAGGATACAATAAAATGTAGAGTGAGCCATGTAGGAAGTAGTAGCATCAACCTTCTAGAAAAATAAAATACCATTGCTATTAGATTCATAGTAGGAATCTTCCTAGAATTGGAGAGGAAGATTTAGAAGCCAAACCCACATAGGTCTAACATTGGGAGGATTAGATAGGGGTTTGAAGGAGATAATCAATGGATTGATTGAAAGAGAGTTCTCTCCCCACTAGAAAATGGAACAACATATTTGGAAAAGTAGAAGGATTAAAAAGAAGTAGAATTCATAAGACTTAGGAAAGTCAATGCAACTCTTGATGGAGGACCAACTCACTAAATTTTTCAAAATTTATTGCACTTAATGGCCTATTCAAGATGGATGGGTAGATTAGCAAGAAACAAAATTTTATCCTATTTCTCTAGGTATGAGTAGCCCAAAATGAGAGCTCTATTGGACATTAAGGATGATGGAGATGAATAATGATGCTAGTATGATAAGGATGGTGTGTCATAGGACACTTTGAGGAACATGCCAAAGATTATAGAGGAAGAGGCACTTGGAATTTTGTAAGAAACATGTTCCATGTTGAATGGAGATACGTTGCAGATTTTGAGTCTATCTTATAGAGGTGACCAAGATGTATCCACCAAAAATACATTTATTGACCTAAAATTAGAAGGAAATTTGATTTATATTGTAGGAGAAAAGTTGTATTGTTATATGTAAGATATTGAGAAAATTATGTAAAATCAATTGTTGTATAATGAATTCTATATTTGGTTGTCTTTAAGTGTTCCCACTACAACTATTTTTTTTAATGGTGGGTTAGCTATATTATGATCTCATTTAGACATAGTATATGCTAAAATTCTATCATTTTAATTTCATTTCCTCTTTCACTAGCTAGGTAGCCATAACTCCTAACATACATTTTAGGTGGAAATTCATCAACACTTAGTCATTAGACTATCAACACTAAAATCACTAAACATTCTGAATGATATATCCATTCATTTCTAGATTGAGCCAATGGGAATAACACAATTTGGTTTCTAAATCCATCTTGTATCCATACATATTAAATATCTTGTTTATTTCATATAAAATAATTTTATTTATTATCATGTCATTTGAATTTTTAATAATTCTTCTACATGTATACATTCATTTTCAATGTACATATTCAACATTATTAATAAGTTATGAACAAATACATCTCACATTAATTTATCTTAAGTTCAACATATACTATATATACAATTATTAAAACTCAAGCAACTAAGCATATATATTTGAATATTCATCATTACATACTCTATAACCAACATTATCAACATGATGAACACTAAGGCCTTTCAGGGTGCTGTCATAATAGTGGTTTACAATTCCTGAGAGGAACGAATTTTAGCTGAAATCACATATTTTTAAAAAATATAATGATTTAAGCCTTAAAAAGTTCCATTTTAAGGATTCCAATTGAAGAGGGTTTGATCAAATCACCTTAGATCAAATCCCCTTGGATAGAACCTCGCTAGTTTTAAGCCATACCTATAAATACGTCTCCTTTACACCTATCAAAATGCTGATAAAAAATCACTTTTGATTTAGCTTTTGGGGGATCAAATGAATTCATTTAAAATTTATTTCAAATGATTATGGTATTCCTCAGAACAAGCTATCCAATGAATATAATTTTAATATGTTTTGGTTTTGTTATGTATTTGTTTTAAGTTTTATTAAACATAGGTTTTTCATCGAAAGAATTTCTTTGTTCTTCACATGTGGAAAAATAGAAGATTATCAAAAAATTTGAAAAAATATGTGCACAGATATTGAAGTCCATGATCCAACAAAAAAAAAAAATTTGACATATACAAAAAAGTTAAGCATTATCACTTTGCCACATAATGCGAATTGTAATTCATTTGACTTTGAAACTTGATTAAGGAAAAAATATTCAATAAAAAACTATCTAACCAAGTGGAAGCACTAGATATCAAAGTTACAAATCTAAATTTGAAAGAATTATAATTTTATCCTTCATGGAAAAAAAAATCAATTTTCGTGGGAGATGGAAAAAGAAATGCAATTTGATTCCAAAAATTTTGAAAAAAATATTTTTAGATTCTACAGACAAAATTTGATGAGACTCTAGTTTGCACCATCTTCAAATTCCTCATAGTTTAGCCGCTATAGGTGCCCGAATGTGAAGATTCAATTAAAAATAATAATTTCAGTGTCTAGTTTGACCAAAAATTGTAAACCACTATTATGGGATCACAAATATCTTAAATTTTGAATCACAAAGTATGACCATATACACTAAATATATATAATCTTGTACTTTAAAATGATTTAAAAGAAAATAAAATTATTTCTAAAATACAACTATTAAATTCAACTCCACATGAAGACAATTGCAAATACATGCACTTTAACTCATTTATCAAGCCCTTACATTTCCTTTGTATAGATTGAAATAAATGTAATTCAATACTAATCTCTTCTTTAATCAATTGTAAATATGAAATATGACATTATAAAAGACAAGATTTAGTTAATAATATATCAAATCATTTCAATGTTTATTATAGTCATTATTTTCAATCTAAAATACATAATTAACTTATTATCCAGTTTCAACTCAATTTATATTCATATATTATAATTTTTAAAAATTTTGCTAACAATTTAACCTCCTCTTTAAATAAGTTTTAATATTTCAATATTTTATATTGGAAAACAATTAGATAAAAAAATCTAAGTAATCAAACCCAAAAACATTTCAAATTAAACCACCATATATAATTAAAAGAATTACTTTTAAAATATTAATAACGAAAATTAAATTAAACTCTAAATTAATATTAATGGAAATATGGCAGACAAGGAATCACTCTGTCAGAAGTTGATGATTGAAAGAGTGACTACTAAATGTGGCAGACACCAAATCTAATACAAATTGATTCTTAAAAACTTTACTATTTCAACGTATGCCAATGGTTTTTAATTTCAGAGATCAACAATTTGACCATAATTGTTTTTAATCAAAATTTGAAAAGTTAACAGGATCCATATTCATTTAAAAAAGATTAACTGCAAGATCCAAATCTTAAAATATTCATTTAAAAAAATATTAACTGCAAGATCCAAATCTTAACCTCACTTTGCCTCTGAATCTTAAGACAGTTTTTCACTTCAATGATGCTTTGGATTCCTGCAGCTTGATAATAAACTATTGTTCTTTATAATAATAAGATATTTCATTGAACATACAATAATTTTATATAATTATTTGTTTAGATTCAGTTGCATAGTTTCAAACTAGTTTTTGTTTACACAAGATTCAGTAGCATAGAATCAATCTTCATCTACCCAAAATTTTCATCAGTACTCAGATTCAGCTACCTCATTTCCAGCCAATCTTCATCTGAGAGCAATAGTTTACAAGTAGCAATATCAGTTTCCATCTCTCAAGGCACTTAAATTTCATTTCCACTTGGCAGTAAAGGAGTCCTACACAGGGGGCACGTCAAATGGAGAAGGCCAATACATTTATCTAAGCAACCTCTGTGGAAAATATGACTGCAATTTCTGAGCTTCCAGATCTCATCATGCCCTTCCAAATCGTTCAAACAGATTGCACAGGTCATCTCCTCAAGAACTCCAAGAGAAGTGGCCCTTAGAATAATGCCCATGTCATCATTTGCTGCCAGTGCATTAGAATTCATGATGGCAGCTGTATATCGTGGAGGGACATACGTGTACTCCTCCTCTGCAACAAATTCATCAACTACTCTAATACCAAAATAATAAAGAACCCATGTTATAGCATTTAGGATTTTAATAAGACCCAACAGAAGTATATCACAATCATACTCACCCAATCCCCATCCCATCATGGTGATAAAAAAAGCTAAATCTTCAAGACTTTGAGTGGTGAGATTTTTCTTTTGGGTAAAGGATTTTACAAAAGATCAAGAACCTGGTTGGAGAAGCATGCAAGGTACCAACCTAGAAAAATCTGATTAAAAGATTAAGAGCCTGGTTGGAGAAGCATGCAAGGTACCAACCTAGAAAAATCTGATTAAAAGATTAAGAGCCTGGTTGTAGAAGCATTCAAGGTACCAACATAGATAAATCTGACTTCTTTATTCACATTTGTAATAAGAAATGGCAGAAAGGCTGCAAGCAGGAGGGAAAAACTTCTATTATTCAATATCAAATACTGATTTAAACTGAAACTAACGAAGAAGCTTGGACTTATAGACTAATTTTTCTGACCATACATACCCATCTAAACTTTTTTTGAGATAAGAGGAGACTTTTGAGATTTGCTTTTTCAATGGAGAGGTAGGGAAAGGCTGAGAAAGAGGTTCTAAGACCTGCAATCAAATCTAACTGATATTAATAAGAACCAGCATATTCATTTTTCTATGCAGATCTAATCAACAAGTGTCTTAAAAAAAAGAATTCTTGCACCCCACATATCAATCCTCACTACCAATATAAAATAGATCAAGAGAGGGCTATTTTTTCTACAATCAGCCCTCAGAAGAGGAGTTGTTGGAGCAAACTGATAAACCAATGCATATATAAAAACACCTGAGCTAAGTGGCTCAGATAGCCATGGCCTATCAGTCTCTACTCCATTATAAATAAATGAAGATAGAAATGGCCAAACCCCATTATGGAACATGGTGACAAAGGGCAACAAAATTGACATGGCCCATCTTCTATCACATCAAGGCTTTGCAGTCTTGTGGCCACGTTTTCCATACAGGTCCTTAGATAGCTTGTACCCATAGCAAGCTTTTTGCAGAGAGGGACCTATCACATGCTATACCATGACTTTTGCTCACCGTCCAAAACCAAACAAAATAAAATGGGAGATATTTCTTAGGATCAGATATAGCTAGATACTTTCCCACACGAGTACATAAACTTCTCCTTTATCGTTATCAAAATAATGAAACCAAAGTATTCTGTGTAGACATGAGGTCTTGCGGGTAAGTGGTTGTGTCGCCTACTACTTTTGACCTTCAACAATCCTGCCAATGTTACCAGGTAGAAAATCAGATTACTCGACTTTTGGGCTCAACTTGCATGTTTCAATGGTAAGGAGAAATAAAATGGCATTAAGGCCAAACTGGGAGGGGACAACAGCTACACAAGTGGACATGAAATCTGTCAAATTGTGTCCATGTGCACTGTTATTTTGTCTATTCAATTGAGTGAAAGCGATGTACAACTTGCACTTGGCATTGAAGGGGCTAAATGTGTAACTTCTGCTTTTTAAGCTGGTCTTCAATCCATACTAAAAGACTAGTAATGACTCTAAAGTAAATATAATATAATAAAAAACTTCCAAAGTATGTAACTTGTTAAAGACTTCAAGCATTTATAAAATAGATGACTATATTTAGAAATCGTTTAAACTCACATTTGAAGTTAAGGTTATGCTTTCTGGCTTATTATTAAGGCTGTTGATTTGAGATAAAATTAGATTTGTGTATTAATGATTTTGCTCATAATAGAAAAGTTTTTTTTTACAATTTAAAAATAGTATAATATAGTATTATAAAATTATTCTATATTTAAATTTAAAAGATATTTAGTATTTGTTGTTTGAGTAATTTTTTTTGGATTTGATTGTGTCATCATTTTGATCCATCATGAAGATAAAAGAGAGCTGAAGAAGAAGAAGAGAGCTTATATTGGAGACCCCAATATAAGCTAAAAACATTTTTGTCATTAAAAAATGAATCTATTATTTAATAAAACATGGTTTCAAAAATTGTTCTCTTTAATTTTTTGATATATTTATTTTTATAAATATATTTTTTTTAGCTAGCTAAACATAATGTCATATGTTGCAATAAAATTGTGTAAGGTTTTATTATTCTAATATTTGAGTTTGTTTGAAGACTACTTTTCAAAGATTGTTATATTAAATTACATATTTTGGATTATTTTCATTGTTTCATATGATTTTTTGTATATTTGAAGGTATTCAACCACTTAATGAATTTTAATAATGAGGTGCATTATTGTTATTGCTATTATATTTAAGATTATATAGCTTGAGTTAGTCTATTTGTGAAGGTCTATTTATCATGGTCACATGTCTAGATGTAAAAGGAGTACTTGATTGTAAAACTCATTTGAATAATATATAAGGTAAAGATAAACACATCCCCCTTCTGAAACATTGGTATCAAGGAAACCTCATAGATAACATTGTTGTCTTGATTGTGATTATCTACTATCTTTACCTTTTTATTAAAGGTCTCCTAGAATCACTAATCATGCACCCACCATTGATAATCTTTAATGATATTGTACCTTGTCTCAAGTTTTATGATTTATGTACCTTGTCTCAAGTTTCTCTTCACATAATATATTATGTGACTAACACTTTTACTTCATTAATGCAAATAAAATGCTTTCCTACAAGAGAATGGTCCACCAAGGTTGATGTTTTCCCTCTATTATGTTTTATATTTTCATTGCATTCTTTGATTCCAATTTAAATGGATCTACCCATCTCCCTAATGTGTTGTTTTCCACATAAATATTCTATCATACACACTCCAGTTCTCTTTTCTAGAGACACACTTGTCCTTTATTAACCTTAACTTTTTCCTTATAATAGTCTTCATTTTTTTTTTCACAAAATTTATGTTATGTTATCTATTGGTTGATTTATTTATGTAGAGTATGAATAAATTTTATTTATTTTCAATCTCTCTTTCCTTGCTATAGTTAAACTTTTTTTCCACCTTTGCATTTTAAAACATCTTATTAATTTTTATTTTGTTTGCCTATATACATTCTTCATTTTTGTATTTCTTTTCCCTTTCTTTTCTACTCAATTTAATATTATCTAAAAATGAGAAATTAATTTTATTTATATTTTATAGTGAATTTATATATTATGAAAGACTACTTAGCAATATTTTTAAGAGCATCTAGGATGTGGTTTTGATGATGGTAAAAAGTTTGTGCATAATGGGGGATGGTTATTAAACATCTTAAAAAAACTAAAAATATCTAAAAAAAATTAAAATAAATACAATTACTAAATTTGTAATAATAATATTGTTGGAAACAAGCAACACTAAGAGGGGGGTGAATCAGTGTTCTGCGAAAATTAACTTTGTTATTTTGATCATTAACCCACTTTAAGCATTCAACCAAAAGAAATATGTTGAAACAAAAAGCAAATAACCACAACACCATAACACAAGGATTTTTACGTGGAAACCTTGTTAGGGGAAAAACCACGGTGGATGGCCAATCCACAATATAATTTGAGAATACTCAAAAATAAGTTTACAAAATGTGAATGCACTTGCATTCAAGCACACTACATAGAGCTCACTGCTCAAAATAGGAAGGCACAATGCCTTACAGAGATTTGGATTAGATCCAAGAGAATGAACTGAAAAAATAGCATCTACAAATGCTTGATTACAGTTCCAGTTAGGCTCGGTTGTCGATTTGTTGTCCTTCTGACTGATACTGAACTTCTGCTCTACTCCTGCTCTGACTTGCACCACAAAATCTTTATGCGCAAGTGAAACTATGCATAAAATTGCTCTAACACTCTTCTGATATTCGCAATACACATCGACACACCACACACACCTCTTACACAAAAATGATATAACTGATCACTTATATATATCCACAACAAAAGATCTTATCTTTACAAGTCGACTTCAAACAAAATACAAAATATTCTCCATGTGTCAACTCAAATCATGAACAATTTTTTATGCACACCCATACAAGTCGGCCAAAACATAGCTTGGACCCAAAATAAAATGCTTGAACATAAAAACATTTAAATAATCACTCCTTATACATCTGCAACATGTCACATTCATTAAGTCAACCACAATGAGCAAATAAACAGAAAAACATCTTGCCTGATCTCCTTTCTCATACACCAATTAATGCAACACCACAAAACTTAACCGTAAGATAACATAGATGCTTAACAAACTATCTTGGGGATTCACAACTCAAAATGATGATCCAGTGAAGCATATGGATCAACATGCTACCCGGATACCCTGTTCTTCCTGCTTTTTGCCGGTAACACTCTGTTCTCTACTTTATTTTTTGGTATGACCAAATTCTGATCTAAGGACCAAATAATGACTTTAGTTGCCATCAATGACAACACTGGAATCCATATGCCAACAATCTCCCCCTTTGGCATTGATGGCAACACTTAGTGAAAAATGACTAAGTGTCGAAACTAGTAAGTATGCTGCCAAAGTTCAAAATTTCAAAATATTGCTCCCCCTTAGAATGTCAAGGCATTTTTCATTGCACTCTCTCCCCCTTTGACATCAATGACAAAATTTGGGAAATCCAAAAGACAAAATTTCAAAACTGTACAAACATAACTTGTGACTTACATAAGTTTGAAGACATCTTGAAAATCATTCTTCAACACACTTAGATTTGTATCCTAAACTCTTTTGAAGCTGTCCAAAATGGTTATGTGACCACACATTAAGTAAGATTGAGCTTCTGCAGATTCTAGGTTCACTGGGTCACTAACTGCCACAACAGCTTTCGCTTCCTTCAAAGCACTCACCATTATCTCAATTTTCGAACAAATTAGTCCTCTAAGTTCACTTACTCTCCCAACAATCGTGTCATTTTCACTCTTCAAGCATTTTATTTTGTCAAGTAGAGATGTTACTTGACTTTCTTGTTGAGCAACATCACCAGCTAATGGATCAAAAGTATTAGAAATGATAGCCAATTGATTTTCAAGATCCTTCACCTTTTTCTCATTACCTTCAATAAAATTGGACAAAACCAAACATGCCTTATAGGCCTTTCCAGCTTTAGATATGGAACCTTGAATGTTCTTCGTGCAGATGGCTAACAGATTCTTATCCTTTGCAATCACTTCCTTCAACCAACTAAGTCTTTTACCATTAAACTCTTTTTGCACTTTATCCTCAGCAGATTTTTCAAGAGACTCAAATTGAGTACTTACAGCATTTATGAGCTTCTTTAGCTCACCAGAGAGGAACCAAATGGATCCATGACATTTGTAGGCATTAATTTCTATAGAACTCCAGATGCAAGGCTTAGCAATTCACTATCCTCTATGTGAGACTTTAGAATCTTATCATTGGCCTTAGCTTGAGCAATTGATGCAACCTTCATCATTTGAATTGGGGACAAAGTGGACAGATTGATTGAGCTTCATCCAATTCAGGATCAAAATCTTCATGTTGCTCCATCAGAGATCTATTCATTCCCTCCACTATGATTTCCTTGACTTGAACTTTTTCTTCTTCAACCTTGGGTTCTTCAGAGACTGTTTTTGGATTGCCTTCAATCACTTTAACCTCTTCATTTTGCACCTCCTTCTCTTCAGCTAATACCACCTTAGGATCTTTAGTTTCCATAGGTGTCTCTATATTTTCTACATCAGGAGGAATCTGAAAATCCTCAGCATCTTCTTTCACTTCCTCATTCTCTGGAACATTTTCAATATTCACTTCTTCAACATTTATCTTATTCTTTAACAGGAATTCTTCCAAAATTTTCTTGGTTTCACTAACAACAGCATCAGTTTCACCAATCATGAGTTTATTCACCTTGGTCTTGCTCTTAAATTCCTTTTTGGCCTTTTCAAGGAGTGAATTCATCTCCTCAATTGACATTTATGGACATAAATCTGCAAGAATTTTCTTCCTCAGATTCTCTTCTTTTGTTCTAGCACTTAATCTTCTTGACTCCAAAATATTATACAGACTCTTTGGTAAGCCAGACATAATCTCAACAAGAACTTTATTGAAAATTTTCATATGTTTTATTGTGGCTTCTTCAAGAACTCTTTGATCGGATTCATCAAAATTTTCATACAATTCATAGAGGGGCTTGAGATTTCCATCCTTGATAACTGCATTCTCAACTTCCTCAATTGGCATACCAGGTTGTCAACCTTTGCCCTTTTCTTTGCTTCTTTTTTTTTACTAGAAGATTTTCTCTTATTTAACTTTACAACCTAAGTTTTGGTAGC
>VDFB02271714.1:0-48543 GCA_007258455.2 Sequoia sempervirens
TATTACTTGAGAGGTTAGGAACGTCTTTAGTTTAAGTTAGTCATAGTTGAACTCTTATATCAGAAAATCTCAGCTGCGGCGTTTGTGTTTAAAAAACCTTGTGCTCTAAGCTGATCAAAAAGATAGGCAACTTAGTTTTAGTTTACTTTCTTTCAAACACCATCAGCAAGAGGGAGCTTCCCCTCCTAATTTGAAGAGCAGTTTATCTGTGCATAGCTGTCCGTTTTCAAATCCACATACCAGAGGTGCGAATTTAAACGCCAACAAAGCCGAAGCAAATGAAATCATAGACATAGTAGGATAAGGCTCTAGAGTGTGAGCAAGCTTCCCTTTCACTTGGATGGGGCAAAAGAGGTAGCTTGCTACTATGTTGCCATAGAGGTTTTTATAGAGATAGCATACGAAGAGATTGGATAACTAACTTTCGGCATTGAGTCCCCAGTCTTATATTTAACATAAGATTTATATAGCAAATCTCCCCTAGGAGGAAGAGGTTCGACTAGGGTAGGCCAAAAGTGATCTATTGAGAAGCCCCCAGGCGACACTAGCAATTTATAGCCAGTGTCATGTACCACATTCATGGTGCCTTCGTGGGGGAACTTTAAGCATTTATGAACTATAGGGGCAACACCGTTCACGAAGGCTAGCTACGGGATGCCTTGCCTAACTTTGAACAAGTTAGACTTTGGAATAATTTATAATAACAAATGAGACATCAACAGTCTTGGGTCCCACCAAGACTGACAAGGAAATAGTTCCCAGAGGGGCAACAGAGAGTTCATCATGGGTACAAAGAGTGATTTGTGACTCTTTGTATCTCTCCTTATGTAAATTGTTTATGTACAAAGTTTGCTCTATTATCACATTCACCCAACTTGTCGGATCAACTAAGATGCCCTTTACGACATTTCCATTAATCCAGGTAGGAATGTATAAGGGGGAAGGCTCCTTATTTAGAGGCTCATCATGCGAGGTGAAAGTTATATCAGGCATTGTACTCTTATTTTCAGGAGGGATATGCATGAACAAGACCATGTTCATGTACTCAGATGGAGCTAGCTCAGAAGATGTAGAGGCTTGAGTTACTAAGTTTGCAAAATGAGAGGGAAATAGATCAGTGTAAATTTGCAACTCATTGTTAGCTTTGGCCACAGATTTATTAGAATTTTGTTTCTTCCCATTGAAACAAATAGTCCTATCGTCAATGCGATCCTGAATCTCGTGATGTAGGTGCATGCATTGCTCGATGTCATGTTCGTGGACTTGGTAGAATTGACATAATTGTTGTGCGTCCTACCACTCAAGATACGACTTGGTCAAAGCTCGGGGTTCTGGCAATGTCAAAACTTTATCTTTTAACAACTTCAAAACAATAGTATAAGACTCAAATAGTTTTGTAAAATTCCTATTGTGACCTATGCCCTTGTCTTTAGACGTAGAGACCATGTTTGCAATAGCTTTATTCTTTCTAGAAACCGATACTACAGATCGGGTATCGAGACGGGAGCGCGAGGATGAACCCTTGAACTGTGCAACCATCTATTGGTATTCATGTAGTGCAACACATAGGTGTGCAAAGGAAGGGTACTTCATCAAGGCAAACTTCTCTTGCCACTGCTTTTGTAAGTTCTCGATGAAGACCTTTTGAACATCCGAGTCCTGTAAAGGATAAGAAATTTGCAAGAAAAATGCTTGATAGCGAGTGATAAAATCGGTTACCTTTTCGTGATCCCCTTGCTTGGATCGAATGAGATCCGAAAAGGTCATCTTCGATCCAATGTTAGCTTGGAACTGCCTCAAGAATTGGTTTACCTACTAATCAAACGAAAAGATAGAGTTATTTGGTAAGGAATAGTACCACTCAAGGGCAGAGTCCTTAAGGGATCTCAGAAAAAGCTTAGCCATTAAAGCATCATGATGGAAGAATCAGTGCACATAACATTAAATGCCAAAACGTGCATCTGAGGATCTCCACGACCACCATACTTCTCAAATTTAGAATCTCCATCCCTTGGGGGATAGGAGTGTTGAGAATGGCAATAGATAGAGGATTATGACAGAAGAAAGGTTGGAAAATAGGTTGAGAGGTAGAACTTGATAGGTTCGTGAAATGAAGAAAAATGCAAAAATTTAAAGAATTGTTTGTGATCTAGAGGTTCAAATCATAGTTACAAGACTTGCCCAAACTCGGCGAGTACTCGTGAGTCCTGAGGCAAGTGACCCTAAACGAGTCCCAAAGACTCAGTTGCCCAGTACTCACCAAGACTCGCCGGACTCACCGGATTCAACAGACACACTGAGTCTAGGGGTGCTGCTCCTAGACCCCCACAAGGGGCACTGCCCCTCAACCTTGTTGGGGGTTTTCCCCCAAACCCTCATCAAACTATAGGTCTAAGCATGTTATAGGCCAATGATGAATCATGATCATTAAACCTGCAAAATACATATCCCTTGTTGCAAATCTTTGCATCTTTCGCAGTCAAAGCCATAATCAAGGATTATCTTGTTCCATACATTAGACAACAAAACATGCAGTCTTGAAGGCTACAATAAAATTTTAATAATAAATTCCTCACTTGAATATACACACCAATCATTGAGACACAAGCAAATATCATGGGTACATCATCATCTGTGAGTCGTGATGAGTAATGCAAGCTCTTCTGAGCCATAGACTTATATTTTTAGTTTTGATATTTGTTTTGATGCCATGGATTTCATATTCCATGAGTTTTGTATACATTTGACAATATTTATATATTTGAATGTGTTATTTCCTTCAGCTAAAATTTTCATTTATACTTATGTGAAAGTAATGTAAATGATAGAACTAAAGAGAATGGAAAAGGTAAATGCTCACAACAACCCAAGTAATGAAGCCTCCAGCTAGTAGATATCTTCAATACCTGCATGTTGGTGTTTAAATTCACACCTCTGGAATGTGAATTTGAAACGGACAGCTATTCACAGTAAAACTGCTCTTCAAATTAGGAGGGGAAGCTCCCTCTTGTTGATGGTGTGAAAGAAAGTAAATTAAAACTAATTCGCCTAGCTTTTTGTTTCAGCTAGAGCACAAGGTTTATAAAACACAAACGCCGCAGTTGAGATTTTCTAATTAAGAACTTCAACTATGGCTAACTTAAGCTAAAGATGTTTCTAACTTCTCAAGTAATACACAAAGCAAGAGAATTTAGAAATGAACAAGGTTGATTCTCTGACAAAGGCTTAAGAGAACTCTTTCTCAACATACATCTACACACTTCAATGTAGGTTGAAATTAAGATCACAAAAGCATAACAAAATAAACAGAAATTTGAGACGTTATACCAAGGGCAAAGGAGGCTCATGATTTTATTTCTCAAACTTTTGGAACAAAGATTATACTCAACACATGCACGAAACAAGAACTTGCAGCTAAAGAGGCTTGCAAACTTGTTCTTACACAAAAGGGACAGCGATTACAACAAATACTTGTTGGCTAAAAGAGACTCAACAATTTGCTATCATAAACACAATTGAACAACACTGAATAACAAATAGAAGGCACTTAGGCTCAACATTTTGTTATCACTAGCATGGTTCTAACACAAAGTGAATTGATACTGAATAACGGCTAGTTGGCTAAAAGAGACTCAACAATTTGCTATCACAATAACCGTTGAAGAAAACTAATGAGCAGAGGCTCTTATTTATAGGCAAGCAGAGGAGTAGGGAACCCTAAAATCTCCTTGTTTTCACAATGTAGGGCTTGCTCAACAAGCAAGCTTTATTTCTAAATCTAGAAAGAAGATAACATCTAACACCCAAGAAAGCAGGAAAAGTAGGAAATGCCAACTATTACAATTTATTTTCTTTCTCTTCTTCAAAGAATGGATAAGAATCGTTCCAAGAATAGAAAGAAAGCGGAAATAAAGCTTCTAGATGAAAGCCACTTTGAATCTCAATCATATCCGCTAAAAAACAAGAAACTGCATCCTGGTCAGGTGCATTGATACTATCTAAGGCAATATTCCGATTCTCCAAAATCTCTTCGTCTTCTGTGATCAAACTTAGAAAATCTTTCACTTCGTCAACAACTTTATGAGTTCTATTCTTGAAAAACATCGTTGCTCGAAAAGATGACTCACTGATTGATAACTTGGCAGCTCTGCAACTTTATGCTTCTGTCACTTCGCTTGATTTCCAACAAAAGAGTATTGCACAACTCTTTTCCGATACCTTTTCTTTCTCTCATATCACACCTTCTCTCGTTCTTCAGCTGTGATGATGAAGTTTTGACATAGTGCTAATTTGGTCTTAAACTTGAGGGGAGTGTACTCCATATTGAAAACCTTGAATAATGACTATAAACTCGCCTATGCTTAGACAAGCTTTGAGCAACCTTCTATTTTTAGAATGCTGGTTTTTCTTCCTCAAATGGACAATTTTTTGAAATTTTTTCTGAGATATGGGTTTTGCTCAGAATTTCGTTGCAAGACAACCCAGATCGTCCGTTTTTGAAAATTTTGAATTTAGACTAAAAAAGCAGCAAACCCTAATTTCTTCAATTTTTCATTGGAAAAGCTAGCACTTGGGTTTTATTCAAAATGCAATTAGAAATGGACCTAGTTGATCAGATTTGGGAAACACTGAGGGCTGATAAAAAAAGCAGCCAACCCTAGAATTTGAAACTTTCTTGAAAAAAACTGTGATATGGGTTTTCTTCAGAAGACTGTTTTGAGAGGACCTAGATGATCAAAATTTGAAAACCTTGAAGATTTCATTGACATGCAAGGAAAAAGCAGCTACTGCAACTTGATAAATTTCCTCAAGTTCTTCAAAAGAATGAGATGAAGAAACCCAGATGACCTAAAATTGAAACCCTTGACCTTCAAAAATTCGATGTTCTGGATGAAAAAAGCATGAAAAAGCAAGGTCTTATGTTCCTGGTCTGAAAATTAATGGAGAACTTCTTGAAAAACCAGCAAGTTGAAGTCTTGAATCATGAAAAGAAAAACTTTGTTTGCTGCTCCACTTTTCTCCCTTGGAATAGAAAAGGCCTCTTAAATAAAACTTTAGGCCCGAGAAAACCCTGCTTTCTTTTGCTTTCATGCATGCAAACCCTAAAACCCTCCTGTTCATCAAACTTGCACAATCATCTTCATCTTGCAATTTTGAAAATTTGGAAATTTGGCTAAGGCAAGACAACTTGGGCGCCCTTCTTGATTGGAGGCACCAACTTCACCCAGACTTAACCATTTTTTGAAGTTTTTCAACTTTTCACAGTTTTGACACCCTACTTGACCTTTGATCTCTGGCCTCTAGATTGATCCGACGAGCGAGCTGGATGATTCATCGCGTAGCCTGACTGTTTCTGAGGAGATCACCCTCGAGGCACTTATGGCTAAAAACTTCGTTTTGTCTTTCAAATTCATGGGAGCCTATTTCCTCTAGGGGCTCTTAACTTTCACAGTGTTAGCCATTTTTGCATGATTTCCAAGTTCTTCATTTCCCTTTGATCTTCTGATGAAATCTTGATTCCGGGAGCTATGCTAATCCAATTGACTGACCATCTGCTTTGCTAGATAGCTTGGCTGAAACTGACGAGGTGATCTTAGACTCTGCTTTGGCGAATACTATCTTTTCAGACCTCAAAACTTTGGGTGCCCTGGGCGCCCAACTCAACTAGACTTAGAAACTTCTTCAATATTTCATCAACTCTCTTCTACGGATGATCTCGTCAGATCTGATGATCCAGGCATCTAATTGATTGATGGCTGGACTCGCCACAGAGCTGAGGAGATTCTAAGAGGGGTTTTCTAGGAGTGACTTCATCAAAAAGTTGAATCTGAAGCATCAAAAGCTTGGGCGCCCTTGGCAAGCTGGGGCGCCCAACTTCACCAAAGTTAGCCATTTTTTTGTAGTTTCTTCTTGCTTCTCACTTTTGACTCTTGTCAGACCCTCTGTTCCGCCTACTACATGTAGCGACTGCAAGCTCCAATGGATGTGCTGGTGATCTCGTTGGAAAGCCTAATCAGTTCTGAGGAAGTGATCTTGGAGGCTTCACTAGCGAAATCATTCGTTTGGGCTCTTGAAATCATCAATGCCTTTCTCTTCTAGGGGTGCCCATTTGCTTCAGACTTAGAATATTTTACCTGATTTTCATCTTCACATTTGAACCGTTATTCCATACTTTTAGCTCGATCTGGATTTGCCTTAGAACGACAAGTCAAATGCTCCGACGAAGACAACCGTTGCAAAGCTGATTGAATTTTGGAGAGAATGAGCACTTTAGCAAACCCTAACTGCTGGATTAGGACCCTTAAAAAGTTGGGCGCCCCTGGGCACCTGGGGTGCCCAAAGTTCCCAGACTTAGTCAAATTTTGATGATTTTGATGTTTTTCATTTTGACTTTTGTTTGGATCCTCCCTGTTCGGCCTTGAATCCCGGACAACTGGATGATCCGATGACTGCACCGTTGGATTTGTTACGGAGCTGGAAGAAAACTGAGCAACTTTGCTTGGAGGCTTAAACCCTAATTTCAACATTTGATGCCCTAAAAAGATGGGCGCCTATCTCCTCTTGGGGCACCCATGTCAAGCAGTGTTGTCAAAATTTTACAGATTTCAATTTCCTTGTTCATTCTTCATGCATGTTCGTCAACTCACCTTCTGTTCAATGCTTGAGTGTTGAATCTGACGCCTGGCAGTTGACTGACCTCCATTGATGACCTCAGAGCTCCTGATATGCTTCTAAAAAAGCAGAATAGACCCACTAGGGCAAAACTGATCTTTTTGAGATTCTGACTGCACCAGTCTAATATGGAAGTATTTTGAGCCAATCAAAATCAGTTTGAACCCTAATGGATCAACTTTCTATTTTAAGAAACTTTCTATTTTTAGAAGGTTTTGCTAGTATCCGTTTCAAATGAAACCCAATAAAACCCATAAAAAGTTATTATTTTTAGAAAATTTCTAAAAATAACAATTTTCCTAAAAAGTAGGGATGAAAAACTGAGATCTGGGTTTTGTAGATTAGGTTGCTTTAAGCAGACCCAAATTGTCAGATTTTGGAAATTTCACATTTTAACCCCTCATGCAAGACACACACACCCAAACTTTGACCTTTTTGACAAATTTAACAAGACTTTTACTCATTTCTTCAAAATGTCTAAGTGTAACAAAATTTTTAATTTTGGCGTACAACATTGCATATCTAAGATCGAGAGAAAATGTTGGGGCTATAGAGGGGTTTGCCTCAGTTAAACCCCTGTTTTAGTGTTCCCACCTCCACAGACAGCCAAATAGATAAAGAAAGTGAACAAAGTAAGCAAATATGGAGTGATAAAAACAATCCTCGCTCAAGGAGGAGAACCCGAATCATGAGATAGAGATGCAATAGATGGGGGATGTGAGAATTCCCAGGATGCTCGCAAGCACAAGGTAAGAGAGATATGAGCTGCAAGGCTTAATCAAGCCAAAGGGAGAGGCAAAGATAGCTGCAAGAGCCAAGGGAGCTGCAAAGAGTGTTGTGAGAATGTGAGAGTGCTTGAGGCTGCTGTAACAAGTGAGATTTGTGCAAGCAAGAGAGTAAAGAGGGAAAATGTAATGAACCGGACCAATTTTTTTTAATTTTTAGTAGCAATTACAATACAACATGCACCTGTTAAGGTTAGCTCTAAAACCAAAACGATGGGGAAAATAACTCTAACCAAGAATGTCCACCAAGCTCCCCAGTTGGGCAAGGTACTAACATATGGTCAGAGGGTCCTGAACTGAGAGTAACTCTAACCAAGAATGCGCCCTAAGACCTGATGTGGGAGGAGGGGCAAGCATATGGTAAGAGGATCCCTATGAGCTAGCTGATTAGAAAGTAACTCTAACCAAGAATGTGCACTAGGATCCCAAGTTGGGCAAGGTACTAACATATGGTCAGAGGATCCATGAACTTGGTGATGGCCCAGCCGATCAACAACATGATCTATAGTGCATTACAGAAAGTAAATAGGCGGCAAGCCAGCCTCTTCCACTTATTCAACGGGTGTTACAATAAAGTGAAATAAGAATGAAGTGAGAATGTTGATAGTACTACTGTTCAACTTACGATGAAATGGAGTGCCTGCCAAAAACACAAGATTAGGAATCTATCAAGGCTGCAATAAAATATTAAACTCTCCAATGCTCAATAAGAATTCCTAGACACAAAACTCCACTCAAAGACCAACTTTTATAATCTGATTTTGACAGACCTGCAATTGAAAATGCATAACCAACAACTTAGAGACTCACTAAAATGCTTATATCTCACCCAAAACTCACTCAATTGACATGGAATAAAATGCATAGACTCCTAATGCTGATGGCGCCCAAGAAGGAACAACAAAACCAACCCAAAAGAATCATATTAATTTTGCACGAAATTCCAAGCAAGTCTAGAATGGTACGACCCTCAAGGAGGGGCAATTTTGCTTCATAAAATCAAACTCTTGATATTAAAATTTGCAAATTGGCACACATGGTCGCCCCTAGCAAGGAATTAGATAGGTAAAGTACCCAGAATGAGGATATTTTTATTTTTGGATTTATCAATAAAACTTACAATCAGCTACTCAAACCAACAACTCCAAAACTTGACTAACATGCTAGGAAATTGAACTACAAATGCAAGAAACTTACTAGAATTGCAAAATAACTCAACTACTATCTATCTCTCAACTAGTTGCTATCTTTCAAGCAAGAAGCTGAGCCATATGCTAGGAGGTATGCTTTCCTCGAAGCAACTCACTCACCATTTCGGCAGCATAACATTACTGTAGACATGAAATGAATAAATGAAGAGAAGAGGCCTCCTTAAATAGACTTGCCAAGCATCTTCCAAAAGCATCTAGAAGGGCGCCCAAATCAGTCAAGCAATATGCAAATTTGAGTTGACCCCTTATCCCTCCAATAGTGGTGTCCAAACTCATAAAGGAAATATTTCTTTAATTTAAAATTATCTTCTCTTCAAAAGTTGGCGTCCCACCTCTAAGAGCAATATTTGACCTTAGAAATATTAAATTTCCTCCTGATGATGCATCCATCCATGAGGTCCCCCTTTTCAGAACAACATAAAGTTATGTAACTAGGCCAAGGGGTCATAACATTAAAATATATCGTCATTTTAATTAAAATACTTATCTCTCCTGAAAATGTGTTGTACCCAAAACCAAATTTTTTGCTTCATCAAGGAATTTTGCTTAAAAGAGTCTAAACCTTGCTAAATGATGTCAAGTATAGTTTTTGGGCATTTTTAAGCATGGAGTTTTGTCAGTGTTTTGTCAGTCAAAGGCACCATTCATTGATCAGTACTTGAACCAGAGGCTCAGAACAAGGCGTTTCACGACAACAAATATGCTTTCACATGATCATTTTAGTGACCGAGACGGAGTTTTTAGTGGTCAATTTGTGGAGATTTCTCAGAGAAGCAAAGTTGCGCCCTTGTAGCCCAGGGGTGCCCTTCTTTTTGAAGGTCAAGATTTTGTTGAAAATGGTCATAGATATAGTCAACTTCTTCAGAATTAGCCTGCCTATCCGACGAGCTAAGCTACAAAGCTTTCCGTGACTCAGAGCTCCGGTTACGGGTAACGGAAGTTGAAGATCCTGAAGTTGCAGACTATGAAAACTTGTCCTTTCTAAACTTTTGCGCCCCTGTAGCTTGAGGGCACACCTCTTAAAAGGAGGTCAAAGCTTGGTTTTCCTAAGGTTTGAAGCAGTCAATCTCTTCACGATCAGTCCGTCTATCCAACGAGTTATCAAACGCAGTGATCCGAGGTCTGAGACTCTGGCAGCTGACGTTAGAAGATGAGCTTTTGAAGAGAATTCACATCACAAAGCCTCTCCAGATGCTAAGCTGCGCCCCTATAGCACAGGGGCGCCCTTCCAAATGAGCCTTTAGATGGCAAAATTTGCAGATGAAGTCTTCCTGGCATTTGTGCTACTCTAGTCCAGCTCCGCAATGCACCGTCCTGCCTATCAATCCGACATTCTGAGTGGTCGTGACGACATTTCTACCAAGCACGTAATTTCACGGGCGGACTGGCATAATATTTTCATCATATTTTCATAGGTCAAGGGCGCCTTGCCTTTTGGCCTGTCAGATGAGGTTGTTCGTCGTCGAAGTCTTCACGAGAGTTGAGCGTAATCAATTTTGCTATTCAACGAGCCCAACCATTAGCCTTCACGATTTTGCAAACGCTCGTATGAGCGAGGTCTTTGGTGCAATACTTCAAAATGAAGATAGCTTAGAAAATGGCTCAAGTCTGGTCGTAAAATCTGTTTTGGAAAGCACCCATTTCTTTTTGAGGTCTTAGAAGCAGTTTTCTCGCTTCGTCACCTCCAGAGACATCTCTTGTGGGTCCTTCTAGTTACACGTTGAGACAGACAACACTTGAATCGGGTCACCCCAGCTCTGGATATCAGAGGTCAAAGAAGGTCTTTTGGTTGAGAGTTGGACTTTGTCAAAATGGTATTTCAGCCTTCTCAGGCCAGGGGCACCTTCACTTCTGAGGCCCTTAATGCAGTTGTCAGATGCCTTGCGTATGTCCGTTGGATGCAGAATATCTCCAGTTACGCAGTGAGCTTCGTTGCCTATCAACAGGGTTCACCGTTCGTCACCGGCAGCCGTTTGAAGTGTCAGATGGCAGTTTCAAGAAATGGCCAAGTTTGGTGTCGTAAAAGCAATTTAATCAAGGGCGCCTAATTTTTTAAGGTGTTAGATGATGGATTTTGCAGTGATGACTCCCAACAGACATTTCTTCCTTGCTCAGCAGGCTTTCCGATGAATTCTCCAGTTCGGTCTCAGCATCATCTGGTCACCCAGAGATCAGTGTCAAAGATGGTCAGTTGTAACTTTGTCATCAGCTATAAAGTAGGAAGTTAATAAAAAGTGCAATATCTTGAGCAAATGGACGCCTGTGAGCTCAAATGATGACTTTTTGAAAACAGTGAAGTTCGACGGTGAAGCCTAAAGCTTCATTTGGTTTGTCAACTGAAGTTAAAATAATATTTAATATTTTCTTGCATTTTAGGCATAAAATGGTGATTTTCTAAGGATGGCGCCCTTTTTATGCTGAGTTTTCAAAGCGCATGATAAATATTATTTTATTATTATTTAAATTTCGAACTTCAAGTCAGTGACAGTGAAACTGAAAGGGGTCCAATTAGAAGATTTCTATTTAAGTCAGGGTTTTAATCTTGCAGTTCCCAAGCTTGGTGCGAATTTTCTCTTATTTAAACATGGCGCCTTCATTTATTATTCACCAAGCTTCCAGAGAAATTCGTATTTTTAAGAGATTCATATTTTCAAGCAAAATTCGTTTTTCTTCAAGGCAAAGGCGTATTTTCAAGCAAAATTCGTATTTTTCAAGGCAATTCATATCTTCAAAGGCAAATTCGTAATTTCCTCAAGCAAGGGCGATTTTCACAGGCAAAGGCAGATTTCTCATCTATTTCCAAGGGCGATTTCTCCAATCACATTCTTTTGCAAGTTAAAGTTCACAGTTCTCAGCAATTTGAAGAATACAGGGGCGATTTTCACAGAAGAAGAGCATAATAAAAACATCTTTTTCCTCCTTGATTCTCAGTTTTCTCTCAAATCTCAATTCGCATGTTCCTGAAATTGGCAAAATCGACAAGTTCAAACATCTGGATCATTTTCGTACAACTTCCTCGAGTTAAAATCGTGTGCTTGAATTTTTAGGAATTTTTAACTTTAGAACATCCGTTCTTGAGTTTCTAATTTTCTCCGCTGAAAATTCGTTGCACGGTCGAGTAGAAGTCATATTTTCACATTTCTGACATTCTGGGTTGTCTTAGAATCTTTTTCTAGACAAAACCCATATCTCAGATTTTCGCCGAAAATAACTTTTCAAACAGGCTATTTTTGGTCTCCGCAAGCTATTTTTTAGCTTTCCTGAAAAGTTGTTAGAATATAGCCATGTTCACAGTCAACAGGCGAGTTTTTCAGAGTACAGTTCACACAGACTAAATTCAAGACCAAATCGATCTTAGTTCATGATTTCGTCAGAAAAGCTGACATCGATTTGTATCAAGTGCATTCGAAGTATTGACAAGCTAGTCACTCAAGTCCACTTGGTTGCATGCCTCATATGGCCGATTGTCTTCCAAAGCCGGTTTAGAGGGTTGATACCATTGGAGTTTTGCGTGTGCAGCAAGTTCATTTGTATTTCTCACAACCAAAGTGTGCACAGTCAAGCTTCGCAATTTCGTCATGCAACACTCTTTCATTAAGGAGAAGCGTCAGAGACATCAAGTTGCAGAAGAGATAATGGCCATCACTTCAGTTACGGAGCTGCCAAAGTTACCAATCAGTGAAATGCTAGTGTGCAAAGATTGCCAAGATTGCTCAAGTTGCTGACATTCAGATGTTGATGCAGTTAACAATCTCGTTGAGGGATTGGTTGCTCGAGATCACGATTAGTAGACTTCAGTTCCCACCTCTCAAAATAGACATTACACACAGGAGTTAAACTTGATGTTATCTTTTCAAGTTAACTCGCTGTTTTGTCTCATGCATATCTATTCTGAGATCAGCCTTATTCACTTGGAGTTGTATTTAGGGTTTACGTTAACTGATGGTAGTGTTCCAGTTAACTTGCTTTCAATAAGGACGTGCATGCTTGCATATTGTCCATTTTTAGATTAGGGTTTTCGGTTAACTGATGGTAGTTTTCCAGTTAACTGTATAGTTTGCTTTATTAGGGCTTAGCAATAAATCTTGCATGCATTGCAAGACTGTAGTTGACTCAAGGTGATTTTAGGGTTCCCTAGACCTTTTGATGTCTATAAATAAGAGCTTTTGCTCATTTGTACATAACTTTTGCACGAAAGAGAAATATATGCTGTGCCCACCTTGCCTTCAATATTGCTCGTACTGTATCTGTTCATGAGTATTTATTATGATAATGAATTGTTATGCCACTTGGGTTTCATGCAATTATTTTGGTGAATTCTTGCCTTAGTTAGATATAGTGGCTAGTTCGATCGTAAATTGTATGTGTGTCTCGCCAATGCAATTTACTATACTAGTTGGCTATCCTTTGTGTTTTGTATTCAATAAGCCTATTCAAATTGAGCTGATAGTTGTGCCACCTTGCCTTCAAGTCAAGAATCTGTACTTGGTTTATCGTGTGATGTGTGTGAGTAATAAGCCTATTCAGACAAGCAGATAGTCGTGCCACCTTGCCTTCGTGTTGTGAGTTTGTACCCGGTTTATCGTATATTTGTCGTTTCCAATAAACTTCTTCCCAGCCAAGCAAATAGTTTTGCCACCTTGCCTTCACGTTGTGAATCTGTACCTGAAGTTTATTGTATAGAACATTCCTGCTCCATTTCCTCATGCTCTGTTTTCTTGAGGAAACTGGATAGATTTAAAGTAGTTAGCTTAGTTGTAGTTAATGATCTGCGAAACCAAAAAATCCTTAGCTGCAACGTTCTTGGTTTTCTTGACCTTGTGCCTCTTCCAGCTGAGAACAAAAAGATAGGACTTAGATTACTTTTCTTTTCCACGCATTCCTGCACTACGAGGGAGCTTCCCCTCCTAATTTGAAGAGCACTCATTACGCAGTGTGCATAGCTGTCCGTACAAACCTGCACTCCAGAGGTGTTAGTTTTTACGCCAACAAAATGTATCAAAAGGCCAAGAACAACCATACCAACTGAACTGACTGTAGAGAGGAGTCAACTGTACTGAAGCCATCATGACCACTGCTAGAAATAGAATTTACTAAAAATAGTAAATTTAGAAAGTTGCTTAGAACATCATGCATGCAATACCACTGCGAAGCTCTCTGAAAACCTAGAAAAAATCTACAAACCAAACTCCAAGCTCCAAGCAACAGCCCCCTAGAAAATAGGAAACCCTAATTTTCGCCTTCGAACAACCTACGGGTCTCTGGAATAGGCTAACAGTCAATTACAAGAGTCACTGCTGAGAAGGGGACATTACAGTCCACCCTCCCCAAGATTGCTTGCCGTCAAGCAATGGCAAGTTTGGATGCTGTAAAATTTCCTCATTTTCCCAAGTTGCATCCTCCAAAGGCAAATTCTTCCACTTTACTAAGTATTCTTTGATTGTTCTTCTCCTCAAAGAACGCTCTTTGAATTCAATGATCTCCTCATCAAGAACCAAAACCAACTGTCCTTCCTCATCCAAAGGAGGCAAATCAGAAGAAGCAACAATGTTGTGTCCAAGTGCCTTCTTGAGGCAAGACACATGGAAGACGTTGTGAACTTTGCTACTTGTTGGTAGTTCCAACTCATAAGCCACTGCTCCAACCTTTTTGATGACTTTGAACGGCCCATAGAAACGTGGTTTGAGTTTCTCTGCTCCACTCTTCTTGAGAGTACATTGTTTGTAGGGCTGAAGTCGAAGATAGACCATATCTCTAACCTCAAATGACCGCTCAACACTCTACTGATCAACGTACATCTTTTGTTGATTCTGAGCTATCTGAAGGTTGTTCTTCAAGGACTTCAAAACATCTTGGCTTTGCTGCAACAAGTCCTTGGCTTGCGGGGTTTTGCTATCACCAAACACCAAATCAACAAAGCTAGGAGCCTCATAACCATAGAGAGCCATGAAGGGACATCCGAATGGACATGTGAAATGAGGAATTGTAACAATACTCTACTAGGTGAAATCATTTCACCTACGCCTTTTGCTGCTCCGAAACATAGTTTCTAAGATAGCCCTCCAACCACTTGTTCACAATCTCCGTTTGTCCATCAATTTGAGGGTGATAACTAGTGCTTGGAGTGAGCACCGTACCACTCAACCTGAAGACTTCTTGCCAAAAGGAACTTAGGAAATTGTTGTCCCTATCACTCACAATGTTTCTTGGCAACCCATGTAATCTAAACACTTCATGAAAAAACAAATCAACAACTTGAGCTGTTGAAAATGAGCTGGTAATGGCAAAGAAATGAGCAAATTTCGTCAATCTATCCACCACAACATAGATACAGTCTTTGCCTTGAGTCTTAGGCAACCCTATGATGAAGTCCATTGATATACTTTCCCATTTTTGATTGGGAATTGGAAAAGGTTGCAGCAGCCCAGCTGGAAGAGTATGCTCATTCTTGTTCATTTGGCAAGTGTGACACTCCTTGATGTAGCGTTGGACTTCCTCTTTCAACCCTTTCCAAGAGAACCTTTCCCGAATCTGCCTATATGTTTTGAAATAAACTTGATGACTAGCAAGTGGGATGTCATGGAATGTCATCAAAATCTTCTTTTTGAGCTTAGAATCGGCCACTAAAAAGATCCTTCCCTAGTAGTGTATCAGACCATCAACCACTTCGTACCTTTCGTCACGAAAAGTACCTTCAATGATGCTGGTTGCAAATTGATTTTTGGCATAATCAACAAGCAACAACTCCTTACAATCAACAGTAAGCTCACACAAAGAGCTCAAATGAGGCCTCCTAGATAGAGCAACCGCCACAATGTTGTTTTTCCCCTTGACATACACAATGTCAAAATCGTAAGCTTGAAGCTTACTCACCCACTTTTGTTGTCTTTCGTTCAAGTCCTTTTGATGCATGAAGTGCTTGAGGCTATTGTGATCCGTCTTGACAACGAACTTGCTCCCTACCAAATATTGTTTGAACTTAGCTAATGCATGCATGATTGCAAGCATTTCTTTGTCGTAGATGGAGTAAGTCCTTTCAACAGCTCTTAATTTTCTACTTTCAAACACAATGGGATGCTTATCTTGCATCAAAACAGCGCCAACACCTTCTCTTGATGCATCACATTGCAGCTTGAAAGGCTTGGAAAAATCCGGTATGGCCAAAACCGGACAAGAACTCATGATCTTCTTAAAGTTATCAAAAACACTCTGTACTTTTTCTGACCAAAAGAAAGCTCCCTTTTTAGTGAGGTCAATAAGAGGAGCAACACTTTGAGAGTAGCCCTTCACAAATCTTCTGTAAAAGCCACAAAGACCCAAGAATCCTTTCAAATGAGTCAAGTTCTCTAGAGGTGGCCAATCAACTATCGCCTTGATCATTTCTTGATCAACTTTCACCCCTTCAACACTGATTATGTGACCAAGGTAGAGCAGCTTCTTCATTCCAAATTCACATTTAGATTCTTTGGCAAACAAACTTTCTGATTCTAGGATGCTAAGCTCTTCCTCCAACGCTTGAGATGTTCTTCCCACGTTTTGCTGAAGATGAGGATATCATCAAAAAAGATCAACACAAACTTCCTCAACTGCTTCTGAAAGACTCTGTTCATACAGGACTGGAAAGTGGCCGAAGCATTAGTCAGCCCAAAGGGCATGATCAAAAACTCGAAGTGACCATAGTGGCATCAAATGTCGTCTTCTCAACATCTGATCCTATCATTCGGATCTGCTAGAAGCCCGACTTCAAATCAATTTTTGAAAAGAACTTGGCACCATGTAGCTCATTAATGAGCTGATCTATTCACGGAATGGGGTATCGATTCTTGATTGTGCTTTGATTCAAGGCACGATAATCCACACACATGCGGATGGTGCTGTCCTTATTCACAAGAACTATTGTTGAAGCAAAGGGACTCTTGCTTGCACAGATGAAGCCCATCTCTAAGAGTTCTTTTATGTTTTTCTCAATCTCGTCCTTTTGCTTCTTAGGATACTGATATGGTGTTGTGATGGCTGGCTTGGCCCCTTGAGTTCAATGACATGCTCAGCTCCCCTTTTAGGAGGCGGCCCAAGAGGTAGATCAGCAAACACCTTACTCTTCTTGGTGATTATAGACTGAATAAATGGAGGATAGTCCCTCTTTGTTTCAATCGGACTAGCTGGAAGAACCATACATTCCGCCGCCTACTCAACTTGATCATGCTAAATCAGTCTCTCCATTCTTTTGAATGACAAAATCCGAGGACCACCATTGGATATTCCTCTTAGCACCACCTTCTTTCCATCGGATTGAAACTTGAGTTCCATGGTTTGCAGATTTAGAGAGATCTCTCCAAGTGAACGCAGCCATTGAATGCCTAGGACGACATCCGTATCCCCAATATTGACTACATAGAAGTCATCTTTGACTTCATAGTTGCCCAATTGCATAGACATGTTTGAAATCTTCTTGGTGCAAGAGATGTAAAACCCATCGGCAACCATAACTTTGAAGCCTTCAAATTCTTCCGTTTGGAGCCCTTTCTTTGTCACAATGCCCTCATCAATGAAGTTGTGCGTTGCTCCAGTGTCAATCAAAGCAACTATTCGCTGCCCTTTAATCATCCCTCGAACCTTGAAGGATTCATTTTTGTGAAAGCTCGAGAGTTGGGAAAAATTGCCCCCACCTCCTTGTTCATCTTCGGACTCTTCCGGAGCTTTCTCTTCATCACTTTCTTCAAAACCATACTGCTGCTCCGAGTGATCAGATTTTGATCCAAAATCAGAATAGGCCTTCAAATGGTTTGTGTGGCCCCCCTTCCATAGCATCTATGACCCTTAGTCCAAGGTTCTTTGCAAGTGTAACAATTTCCCTCCTTTCTCAACTTCTCCCGGAGTTCATCATCAATCCTAGAGGGGAATTTCTTATGCTGATTTGAAGAATTCCTTTTATCCCTTTTGTGAGCAAAGGGCTTTGGTGGAAACCTTGGTCTTGGAGCTGACAACTCCATGCTTCGAGCCTTCTTAATGGCTTCTTCTAGACTTGGTGGGTCGAATGCCTTAACCCATCCTTTCAATGGTTCCATCAATCCTTCGGAGAATAGTACAACTAGCCTTCTTTCAGTGATGTTGGGCACGATCACGGAAAGTCTTTGGAAATCTCCAATGTATGCTTCCAATGAACCATGTTGTTTCAGCTATGCAAGCTCCCTAAACTTCACCTCTAGATTTTTAGTATCGAACCTCTCAATCAACTTATTTGTGAACTCATCATAGGTTCGAATGAGGTTGTGGCCAAGTGTGACCAAACCATGGTACCACCACTCATGGGCAGCTCCTTCCAAATGCAACGTTGCAAATTTTGTGGCATCTTCTTCAGGCATGGGCCTTAGTGAAAGGTAGTTGTCTAGCTTTTGAACCCATGACCTTGCTGAACACGCTTCACTTCCATCGAAGTGAGCCAAGGACACCTTCCCAAGGGCTTGCTGATAGTCAGTTCTAGGAACCATAGGAACTCGGTTATCAACTCTTTCTCCGTTTCATCTGTTTCTATGGTTCAAGAATTGATCAAAGGACCATTGGTCTCTAAGATCAGGGGGTAAGGTGGCATACTCCATGTAGGCTTGCCTGGCATCATCTGCAAAAGGAATGGCAACTTCAACTTGTGGTTCCTCCCATTGAGTAAATGTAGGAAAGAGTGGCCTAGAGGTTGATCCTCTAGACGTGGCCTCATGTTGGCCAATAGTCTTGTCTCTCCCATTGCCATTGTTTCCATTGACACCACTATTTTCTCTTGTGGCATTGTTTTGACTAGGGGTATGATTCTGAGCAGCTTGCTGATCCATTCTTGCAAGCAAAGGGGACATCATATCAATCATCCCATCAAACTTCTTCTCCATCCTATCCTCTCTTTCATCCATGGTCTGCTTATGACTATCAGACATGTTCTCAACTGCTTTACCAGTATCAACTGCTTTCCCTGTTTCTCTCAAACCCTCTGAAAAGGTATCTGCTTCTGGCATTGGCGGAAACTGTGACTGCTAATTTCTGGCCTAACTTCTGGTGTAGTATTTGCAATTACTGTCACTCATCTGTCAACTGAATCACTGTAGGGCACAGGTTGGCAGGATCATGGCTCTGATACCACTGTAATGAACTAGACCATTTTTTTTTAATTTTTAGTAGCAATTACAATGCAACACACACCCGTTAAGGTTAGCTCTAAAACCAAAACGTTGCGGAAAGTAACTCTAACCAAGAATGTGCACTAGGATCCCTAGTTGGGCAAGGTACTAACATATGGTCAGAGGGTCCTGAACTGAGAGTAACTCTAACTAAGAATGCGCCCTAAGACCCGATGTGGGAGGAGGGGTGAGCATATGGTCAGAGGATCCCTATGAGCTAGCTGATCAGAAAGTAACTCTAACCAAGAATGTGCACCGGGATCCCAAGTTGGGCAAGGTACTAACATATGGTCAGAGGATCCATGAATTTGGTGACGACCCAGCCGATCAGCGACATGATGTATAGTGCATTACAGAAAGTAAATAGGTGATAAGCCAGCCTCTTCCACTTATTCAACGGGTGTTACAATAAAGTGAAATAAGAATGAAGTGAGAATGCTGACAGTACTACTGTTCAACTTACAATGAAATGGAGTGCTTGCCAAGAACACAAGATTAGGAATCTATCAAGGCTGCAATAAAATATTAAACTCTCCAATGCTCAATAAGAATTCCTAGACACAAAACTCCACTCAAAGACCAACTTTTATAATCTGATTTTGACAGACTTGCAACTGAAAATGCATAACCAGCAACTTAGAGACTCACTAAAATGCTTATATCTCACCCAAAACTCACTCAATTGACATGGAATAAAATGCATAGATTCCTAATGCTGATGGCACCCAAGAAAGAACAACAAAACCAACCCAAAAGACTCATTAATTTTGCACGAAATTCCAAGCAAGTCCAGAATGGTATGACCCTCAAGGAGGGGCGATTTTTCTCCATAAAATCAAACTCTTGATATTAAAATTTGCAAATTGGCACACATGGTCGCCCCTAGCAAGGAATTAGATAGGTAAAGTACCTAGAATGAGGATATTTTTTATTTTTGGATTTATGAATAAAACTTACAATCAGCTACTCAAACCAGCAATTCCAAAACTTGACCAACATGCTAGGAAACTGAACTACAAATGCAAGAAACTCACTACAATTGCAAAATAACTCAACTACAATCTATCTCTCAACTAGTTGCTATCTTTCAAGCAAGAAGCTGAGCCAAATGCTAGGAGGTATGCTTTCCTCGAAGCAACTCACTCACCATTTCGGCAGCATAACATTACTGTAGACATGAGATGAAGAAATGAAGAGAAGAGGCCTCCTTAAATAGACTTGCCAAGCATCTTCTAGAAGCATCTAAAAGGGCGCCCAAATCAGTCAAGCAATATGCAAATTTGAGTTGACCCCTTATCCCTCCAATAGTGGCGTCCAAACTCATAAAGACAATATTTCTTTAATTTAAAATTATCTTCTCTTCAAAAGTTGGCGTCCCACCTCTAAGAGCAATATTTGACCTTAGAAATATTAAATTTCCCCTTGATGATGTGTCCACCCATGAGGTCCCCTTTTTCAAAACAACATAAAGTTATGTAGCTAGGCCAAGGGGTCATAATATTAAAATATAACATCATTTTAATTAAAATACTTATCTCTCCAGAAAATGCATCAAAAGGCCAAGAACAATCATACCAACTGAACTTACTGCAGAGAGGAGCCAACTGTACGGAAGCCAACAGGACCACTGCCAGAAATAGAATTTACTAAAAATAGTAAATTTAGAAAGTTGCTCAGAACACCATGCATGCTATACCACTGCGAAGCTCTCTGAAAACCCAGAAAGAATTTGCAAACCAAACTCCAAGCTCCAAGCAACAACCCCCTAGAAGTAGGAAACCCTAATTTTTGCCTTCGAGTAGCCTACGGGTCTCTGGAATAGGCTAACGGTCAATTACAAGAGTCACTGCTGAGAAGGGGACGTTATAGAAAAGAGAGTGTATCCAAGAGAGAAAGCTCAATAGAGACAAATGAATTGAAAGAATAGATTAAAAAGAGAGAATAGGAGGGGAAAGAAGCTTCTCGAGGTGTTACAAGGTGTCCTGGGTTGTTACCATTGACAAAAGGAGTTGACAAGTGGCAAACATGCTCATAAACGATTGTTTGAACGTTGAAATGTCATGGGATGCTAGTGTAGCGCGTGGACATCTGCGTGAAGTGCTAGTGTCCAAACACATCATGCTATAAAAGGATAAGAATGAGAATAGCACAAGGTTTAATGCAAAGTTGACGCCCAAGGGTAGCTGTTGAAAAGGGGTCCTGAGCATCCTAAGAGGGGAAAATGGTTGATGCAAGGGCTAAAATGAGCCTACACAAATTCTAAGGGAATGGACACTAAAGTGGATAGAAGAATGTGAAATTGCAAGGGGTGCAATTTTATGATATTACAAAAAATAACCAAGCATAATCTAAATGATCTCTAATTTTCATTTTATATACTCCGTGAGCTTTCCCACTCAAATAATAAAATAACTCTTATTATAAAGTAAATTTATACAGTACCTTTTTAGTATTTCCCCAAAGTTGCTTTATATCACCATTTAATTTAATTATTCAATATCACCTTATAATTGTACTTTTTCGCCAGGCAACATTAAATAATTAAATTAATCAATTCCCTTAAACCGACTATAGCCTATGTGAATTAAACAGGCTATTAAGTCCTCCTGGAGTGATCACTAGGAAAGGGGCATTATAGTCCTTCCTTCCTAATATTGCTTGCCCTTAAGCAATTGCAAATTAGGGTGCTGCAAAATTTGATCTCCTTCCCATGTAGCATCCTCCACGGGCAAGTCTCTCCACCTAATAAGATACTCTCCAATCACTCTGCTCCTCAATCTCCTCTTCCTGACATCCAAAAGCTTATCGGGAACCAATACCAATTGCCCCTCCTCATCCAGCGAGAGTAACTCTGTTGAAGAAGTGACCTACTATCCTAGTGCCTTCTTGAGGCATGATACATGAAAAACATTATGAATCTTACTTCCCTCTGGCAGCTCAAGCTCGTAAGCTACTTCCCCAACTCGTCGAACTATCTTGTAGGGACCATAAAAATGTGGTTTCAACTTTTTCACACCACTTTTCTTTAATGAAGACTGTTTGTAGAGTTGCAACCTCAAGCAGATCAAGTCTCGTACCTCAAAACTGTGCTCAACCCTGTGTCTATCTACATAAGTCTTCTACTGATTTTGGGCAACTTGCAAATTATCCTTAAGGGCCTTAAGGATATCTTGGCTCTCCTGTATCCAATCTTTGGCTTTGGGAGCCCTATTGCCCCAAACGCCAAATCCACAAATGAAGGAACATCATATCCATACAATACTCAGAACGGTGTCATACCAATGGACATATGGTAAGTGGTATTATAACAGTGTTGTCTTAGATGTAACCACTTAATCCAAGCTTTCTGTTGACTAGACGTAGTTACATAGGTACCCCTCAACCCATTTGTTCACAATCTTTGTCTAACCATTTGTTTGAGGATGGTAACTAGTAATGGGCGTCAACTCTTTGCCAAGTAGCTTGAACAACTCCTGCCAAAATGCACTGAGAAAAGTATTGTCCCTATTGTTGACACTGTACTTTTGCAACCCATGGAGTCTAAACACCTCCCTGAAAAACAACTTTGCCACTTGCGGTGCCTTATACTCTAATGAGATTGCATAAAAGTGAGCAAATTTGGTCAACTGATCTACAACTACATAAATGCAATCTCTGCCATGCACCTTTGGTAGACTTGTAATGAAATCAATTGACACACTCTCCCACTTTTGTTCTAGAATGGGCAATGGCTACAATAACCTTGCTGGATGAGTATGCTTTGACTTGTTTTGCTAAAAAGTCATGCACTCCCTCACATGTTGCAACACATCATCCTTGAGGCCCTTCCATAAGAATCTCTCTCTAATTTTCCTATAAGTTTTGAAGTATCGAGGATGCACTCCTAATTATGTATCATGAATAGCCCTCATAATCTTCTCCATAAGTTTTGACTCAGGGACTAAATATATTTAGTCCTTGTAGTAGATAATGTCATCTACCACCCTATACCTGTCATCCTGAATGTGTCCGCCCATCAACTCACAAGCAAACTTATTCTTGGAATATTCCACCAAGAGGTGGGACTTCCAATTAGCTGAAATCGCAGGAATGGAACATGCAGTTGGTTTCCTGGAAAGGGCATCAACAACAACGTTTTTCTTGCCCTTAACATATTCAATGTCAAAATTGTAGGCTTGAATCGTGCTAACCCACTTTTGTTGTCTCCCATTTAGGTCCTTTTGTTCTAGGAAATATTTCAAACTATTGTGGTTAGTCCTAACCACAAATCTTCCACCTACCTAATATTGTCTAAATTTCGCTAAGGCATGCATAATGGCGAGCATCTCCTTGTCGTAGATGGAATAAAGTCTCTTTGGTTCCTTGAGCTTCCGACTCTCATATGCTATCAGATGTCTGTTTTGCATCAGGACAACTCCTGTACCCTCACCTGAAGCATCGCACTCAAGCACAAAGGGCTGAGTGAAATTAGGAAGTTCCAATATTGGGAAAGTGCTCATCACCTCCTTGAGATTGTCAAATGCCCTCTGAGACTCATCCGTCCACCTAAATGCCCCTTTCTTTTCGAGGTTCGTTAGGGGTGTACCCAACTGTTGAAACCCCTTAACGTAGTGCCTATAATACCTACACAATCTAAATAATCCACACAACACTATAAGGTTCTTAGGCGGTGGCCAATCCAATATTGCTTGTATTTTCTCCTGATGCACCTGTACACCTTGCGCACTGATCACATGACCTAGATAAAGAATCTCTATCATGTCGAACTCGCACTTAGATGCCTTAGCATATAATGGTTGCTCTCCCATGATGCCCAACACCTTGCTTAACTGCCTCAAGTGATCCTCCTATTTCCTACTATATATAAGGAGATCATCAAATAATACTAAAAGAAACTTTCACAACCGCTTGTTGAAGATGTGGTTCATGCAAGACTAGAAAGTGGCAGGAGTGTTGGTCAACCCAAATGGCATGACTAGGAACTCATAGTGCCCATAATGGCACCTGAATGCTGTCATATGTATATCCTGCTCCCTAACTTTGATTTGGTATATCCTGATCGAAGATCAATCTCCGAAAAGTAGACTGCCCCATGCAATTCAACCGACAACTCATCAATCCTATGGATAGGATATTTGTTTTTGATAGTTTTCTTATTCAGGGCCCGATAGTTGATGCACATTCTCATGGTTTTGTCCTTCTTTACCAAGACTACTGAAGAAACAAATGGACTGGAATTGGGTCTGATATGACCCATATCTTATAGCTCCTTAATGGCCTTCTCTATTTCATCTTTGAACTTCTTTGGATGCTTGTAAGGAGTTGTTATAACTAGTTTGGCCCCTTCTTCTAACTCAATGGTGTGCTCGAAACCTCTGTCAAGAGGTCTCCTTGGAGGAATCTCTCCAAAAACCTTGTCATGCTTACCCAACAATGTCTGAATGTTTACATGATATGGCTGGCTGCTATCTAAAGATTCCTTAGATGTAATCAAATACTTTGCTGCCCAAGCTACATCTTCATGCCTGAATATGTTTTCCATCCGCTTGGTTGAAACAATCTTAGGAGTACCATTGGTCATACCCTTTAGAACCACCACCTTACCATCTGCTGCCTTGAATTTCAGCTCCATTGTTTGGAAATCTTGAGAATATTTTCCCAATGAATGAAGCCACTAAATACCCAAGATGGCATTAGTATCTCCTAGGTCAACTACATGGAAGTCATCTACCACCGTGTAGTTGCCCAACGCCACATCCAACTGAGGAACCTTCTGTGTGTAGGTCATACTGAACCCATCAGCGACCATCACATTATATGCCTCAAAGTTTTCTATAGGAATGTCTCTCTTAGCCACCAAAGCTGAGTCTATGAAATTGTGGGTTGCCCCACTATGTAATGTCCCCTTCTGGCTAACTAAGTAGGATGCCGCTTTGCCTTTCTAATTCCCAAAGGTAAGTGTCGAAGGCAAAGGGAACCATTTATTTAATTATTTAACTATCACATAAGTTCAACATTATTCTTCTAATGTGATATTAAGTAATTAATTAAATTAACTTCTTATAAAGTGGCTAAGCAAAAAAGGGTCAAAATGATTTAATGAAATATTTATTTTAAGTGGACTTTATAAAGTCACTTTATTTGGTGCAAAAAGTGACTTGAGAAATATTTGGAAAATGACTTTGGGGAATGTCACTTCATGTTTTAAATGTGAGAAAATAAAAAATAAGAAAATGAGTGTTTTGTCGGGCTTCTTTGGATGTATGGAAAGGAAACTCTTTTTGGTGGATACATTTGAATATACACATCTTTTTCCTCACGGAGATGAGAACTAGCTCGTCTGGTTTTTGAAGAAAACCCTATCCCTCCCATTTCGGCTGTGAGATACCAGCCCTAGCTGGGAAAGACGGTGGAGACCAAGGTCACAAGCAAGGCGTGTTCGGTTTCAGTTGTGGCGCAGCTTATAGTGTTGAATGGGACGTCCTTCTCTCAGCCATCAGAACGACATTGTGAGTATCAAGGAGAAACGAGCCAGTCAAAGGGTTTATGAGGCATGGGATTCTATTATTGATCTGGGCACTTCAATACATGTATTTCTGAGAGTGTCTCAACCACAGATGGGGGTCGTTTTGGCATATATATGCTTGGCGTGGGTTTTTGGAGTCTAGTTGCTGTCTCTTCTCTAATTTTCAGAAGTGCTTACACCTTGTTTTGGACATCTGGACCTTTGTATGGCATTTTGAAGTGAGAAAGGCTGAGTATCTGATGGATGTGACAATTATTGGTGGGTTACTGATTCAACAATGTCTGCAGCAAGCTTTCAGGTTATCCACGATTTATCTCCAGGTCTGAGCATTTGGCATTTACCTCAATCTATGTGATATACTGGTGTAGCTGAAAATCTGGGTTATATTTACCTCAATCTATGTTATATACTGATGTAGCTGCAAATCTGGGTTAGGGGAGTACATTAGCTGCATATTATTTGAGTCTCACCATAACTTGAATGTCCAACATTTATGTTCCTTAACAGTGTAAATAAAAAAAAAATTCTGCATAAGGAAGTTGCTGTCAAGATTCTTGTTCAAGGAAAATTGGTTCTACTGTGAATGTATCATGAACTATTTGGTTTCCAGAATCTGAATTGCAGGCCCTTTACTCAGAAAATGTATGGCAGTTTGCTGCTACAGTTTCGTAGAGAATTTTGAGTTATTGGGCACATCAAACAATCAACCTGCTGTATGTGTTTTTCCCTATGTTTTGCACTCAGTAATTGCAATACAATCTGATGTTAATGTCTTTCATTTAGCTCTGTGTATGACCCATGATTTCCACAAATATCTGAGAGGGAAGAGTGTCCTAGTTGAGCTGTCTCAGTCTGAAGTCTTTCATACCAGCATTGAGTATGTCATTGATTGGAAATATAGGGGAAATTTGAAGTAAAGAAGTCTATTTAATTCTATGTATGCAAGTTGCTGAATGTATCACTTTTATTTGAAATGATTTTTATCTTGCAACAACAAACCATTTCAAACACAAAACACGCAAAATCATACTTTACCAAGCAGGATCCTTACAGTGGTATCAGAGCATTTGCCACTGTGTGATGAAACGAGCTCCCTTCAAATCAAACAATGAAAAACCAAAGCACTCCATGTCAAAGGAAGGTTATGAACAGGAAATTATATTAGACAAAGTAACATTCAGGGCGGGTGTTTGATAAACAAACAAAGGCATGAAATCAGAAAAATTCAGTCACAATTAGCAGGGTACTTTATACACTATCAATCAAAACTGTGACACGCTGCCCATGTAATACTCCCCTAACTCTAAAAGAGTTAAATCTAAGAGTATATAATAGAGTGACAATGGTCCCACCCTTGACCTCCTCATGTGGTTGCTCATCATCTGAACTGCTGTGTTCGCTGCCCTGAACCTGTTCAGATTTTTGCTCATACACAGAAGAGAAGTTTTACTAGGCCAAGTGGTGTTCTTTTTATTTTTATTGTTGAGTGCGATTGATGGCTGAGTTTCAACAATGAGACATCCTAGGTTTGGTGAGTCTGATCAAGCTTGCGGGGTACCTTGGTGATGAGTCTAGTGGCCTCATTTGGATGAAATTGGTTGAGACTTGCCAATCCCTATAATTATAGAACTTACACATTTTAAACAATGCTACTGTCTAGTTTGACTGTTTAGGCCTTGAATAGCTTTACATCCTCCAGCCATGACTGTCTTTTGGTATTCCATTGAGAGCTCCTAGTCTTGGTGGTTGTTTTCGTATCCCATACTCAATTTTCAATAAAGAGGATTCTTAACTATAAAATATACTTTTATTGTGGATAGGAGTGATATGATGATGTTTATTAAAAGCATAAATCGGTGATCCTAATCAACAAGATAATAATGTTGATAAATGTTAAGTGGCAGAAAATTGACGATGATGATCAAGCTTGTAGCCCTTACCTTTGGTGTTCTATAGGACCTTTCTATATCTTTATGCATATGCTTGAGTAGAATGTAGTGCACATTAAGCCCATCTAAGTATCTGTATATCTATATTTTTGTTGTTTTCCACAAAGTGTGTATCTAGGTACACAGAATGTGTAATCTGTAACAAACATGCTTCAGAATCTGCTTGAACAAAGCAACATCTATACAAGGCATTGCTCTTGTTCAATTATTTTTTGGATTATTTCATTCCCTCAAAGAATGGGGCCATCACAATTCCGATGAGACAAATATTTGGATTAAAAAGAGACAGCACCTTGTTGTATCATGTAAAGGCAGCAAGGGGAATGCCTTTTGTCTTGAGAGCTCACTGCTGAACAATCTCTTGTCTACAAAAATTATAGAAACATTGAACAAGTCTATGAGATGGGTTAAATCATTGGTTTTCTTGTAGATCTATACATATACATAATGACAATGCCTGTAATGTTTTGGGATAATCTTGTATATTAGCATTTAATTCTGTTCTTTTGAGGAGAAGTCATTTAAGGTTACATGCTTGTTAGTTCAAAATTACACCTTCTTTGCTAAATTGGGGCATTTACTTGAAGATAGTAGTGGAGACAACAACCTATGTCTATGAGGTATCTTTTGTTGTCCTGATTTTAGGCTTTGGCTAAGATTACCTAGCGTTGTTTGACTGACTTGCAGGTGCATTGTGTTTGGAGATACCACCATTATTTTCTATTTCAAGCATTCTATTTACATTTTGCAGCCTTTTCCTGATCTCATATACAATTTTTGCAAGAAATGTAGTAATACGATTTTTTCACATTTTTTCTTTTGAATAGGCACAGTTCTGGTTGGACAGGTGTCAAGCACATATATTTCCTCCCCTGAGATCTCCATTTATCCCAATCTCTAATTATGTGTTATACAAATGCAGAAAAGTTGGTTCAATGAAGGAGTAAAAAAAAGCTTATGTTCCTGAGTAGCTTCTTGAGCCAGTTTCTTTGTGACATATTGCTAATTTACATGCCCTTTAAATTTGTTGTCAGTTGCTTATTTAGTCTCTGCAATTGAAGTCTTAAACACATATTACAGGTGATTTCTTTCACGCGGCACCAAATATTGACCACGCTCAGGACTTCGTACGAAAAGACATAAAAGAGTGGCTAAATTGGCTGCGGACTGATATTGGTTTTGATGGCTGGCGTCTTGATTTTGCCAGGTATTTCTTGTCTGAAGCTTCACATTTTTTACTTGGATCTCAGAAGATATCACTGGGTGTGATTTATTCCCACCCAAGTTGAGTATCTTTGACTTAGTAGCATACTTTCTGCAAGGAACATACCTTAGTGCAGTTGTCTACCAGACATGCACCCACTGCCATGGAAATGTTTTCTAAAGCTAGAAATTTGCTTAACATTGCAGAACTGTCCATCATTGTTGGTACTTTGAATTTCAAATCCCTTTCATTTCCTTTTCTTTTGATCTCAATTTTGCTTTATCAAATACTATTTTTATTTTCTTGAAAGAAAACAGTCTCTAAGCTTGTTCTTATGGAAAACAAAATCATATTTTTTTTGCCAGAGGTTTTTGGGGTGGCTATGTGAAAGAATACATTGAGGCATCAAATCCTGCTTTTTCTATTGGCGAATATTGGGATAGTTTGGCATATGAAGCTGGAAATTTGTGTTATAATCAAGGTAATTGCATTTCTAAAGAGGCAAGTGATTTAGACTAAGTTTTTCTTGTTGCTACTTGCATTTAGAAGCATAGCTTTGTGCTTTTACAGGTACAATAAAAATCACTGGAAAAGTCTGTCCCTTGCATATTTTTGGGAAAAACTCCAATTTGAATTTTTAATTGTATGATAAATATGAGTGTGCAAACTGAATCATAAATTGAATGTAGCACAGCAGATACATTTTTTTTTTCCATGAATAAAAAATATACTCCCAATGGTCTTTATATTACCCAGTGAAAAAGAAAATGTATAGGCACTAGCAGGGGGGATGGACTGCTGCATGTTAGATGATTTTTTGGGATGTCTTAAATAATATTCCTTTTCAACTGTGACCATGCTGACTAAAATTAAAGAGGGGTTCGACATAGAAAACAATATGATTTGCATGCAGAGAAACACGATGGTTCAAGGATGGCCACCCACCCTCTAGTTACTTAGCTAACTAATCACAGGGTATCTTGAGTACTTATCAATGCAAAATTTTGTCAGCACCTTCTTCTTTGAACCTGCTTAAACAAGCCTAAGAACTGCAGACTAAGACTGGGAACTGCTTTAAGTTGTTAACCTAGACAAAATAAAATGCATGTGTTGTATTTCTTCAAGAAAATTTTTTACAAACAATACAGGAGACACATTTAAAGATAAACATCTGCCCCACCGGCTAGCCTTCAATATTGTTTGACAATATCTCCAGTATCATCTATATGAGCCTGTCACCAGCAGACTTCAATGTCAAACACATTTGAACAAACTCGATTTGAATCATGAATATAGTCTATTGAGGTCATAGCAGCAAAAATCTTTTGGGGAAAAAATTGGCAAACCAAAAGTATAAGGATTTTTGAAAAAATTGGGAAAAAATCGGATTTAAAAAAAACGTAAAAAATTATAGAACAAGAGAAAAACTATTTTTTTTGAAATTGAAAGGCATTTCCATAGCATAGAGATATAGAGAGCAAATAAAATAAAGAGTTTAACTAATGAATTGTAAAAAATAGATTTTTTTAGTTTATATTCATATTGCTAATTACATTGCATTGCACATCTTTCAAAATCAAAGCATTACTTCACATTGCATAACTAATAACTAGATGCTGATAGATGACAAAATCTCAATTACAATATAGTTTTTACAAAGTCAACCTAAGCAGTTATGCAATTACTTCACATTGCATAACTAATAACTAGGAGCAGCTGCCAATTGCATTTGCTTTTCATGGCATTCCATGAGACCACATTTCTTTGAGGCATTTTTTCAAACAGTTCATTGCCTTGTCTATGCTACCACATTTTTCATACATGTCTACCAAAGCATTTTATCAAATAGTTCACTGCCTTGCTGCTGTGGCTAAAAGTTTTGCTTGTCATGGCATTCCATCACCATGAGACCACATTTCTTTTAGGCATTTTTTCAAATAGTTCACTGCCTTATCTATGCTATTGCTTACTATTATGCTTTGATAGATTTTTTCCAAGCATCCATAGCTTGTTCGAAAGCACCTGTTTTAGGATTTTAGCCATAGCAGCAAGGCAGTGAACTGTTTAATAAAATGCTTTGGTAGACATGTATGAAAAATGTGGTAGCATAGACAGGGCAATGAAATTTAACATAGAAAAAAATAAGATCCATCAGTCAACATAGAATCTCGAGGAATCAAACTGCAAGAAGAAGATCAATCCCCCATTTGGGGATTTTTAAAGGTTAAGATAACTAGTTTAAGCATAGGAAGGAGTGATACTACAAATATGTATAATACTTCATGCCATTAGTATGATTGTAAGGCATCCATACTTTGAACAGTCCATGACTCCATACATTCCAGATCAGGTCATCTGTCTCTTCTATAACGGCCATCTGATTAAAAACAATTAGCAGTCTGAGATCTTTAAAATTTAAATCCCTTTGTGCTGAGCAAGAGAAATGTGTTCTTTTGTTAGAATCTGTAGGATGTCCTAACAAGATAACTTTTCCTTCCTCTTATGGACCTATTTTAGAACTTTGACAAGATGTATAACTATCTATCTTTGAGTCTTTCTGAGGCTCAAAGAGGGAAATGAGTCTGTATGTTCCACTTTTCTTCCTGTATTTTCCAAATATGTTATCGGTATGTCATATTTAGTAGTTTGAGGCATAGTTCAACGGGGGTGAACACTTCCCTCCAATTCTGTTTTCGGAAATCTACAACTTAAATATCCTTGTTCATTCATGGAAAACTAATTTCTTTTATATACTTTCATCACAATCTGTTCAATAGTTTCCATTAAGTGTACCATCCAGATTCAACTGTACACCATTGCCATGCTCCTTCACCACTATGTGCAAATATAATTTTCCAATCTGCATAATAGTATTTCTTTCTATTGATATGCGGACTCTCTTTAGGACAGTATGCTTCTTCAAATGTTTCTCATGCCATAGGTTCCTATAGCATTGTGCCACTGACATAATTCATTTTACCAAATTTGTTATCATTAAGTAAATCTATTGTTCCAGTCCCTTTTCCAGGCTCTTCTTATCCCACAACCTGTTATCAACTGATATACAGAGCTCAAAATATAAAATTCTTTTTGGCAGTACATCAAAGGAAAAGTATGATTATTTGTCACGTTTTAGTTCTAGAGCCCAAAATATCAAAGGCAACTTCTTAGCTCTGCTCTTCATGTCAATTCTAAATGTCATGAGAAGTAATTTTGAATTGATCACTTGCCCATTTACAATTGTAAGGATTTGATTTCTAACATTAATCATGAACTTTTGTGATGTTTGTCTGTATCGGATATTAAACTGGACACTTATTCTTCAGTGGTTACTTAATGTTTGTCTCAAACTTAGCATCCTTTCTAAATTTCAAAATATTTCCAAGAGTTTCAAACGAATACAAACAACAAAAATATGGGACAGAGTACTGAGCACACCACACAAGTGGTGGTCTCTGTCATGTCCCCGAAATGGAACGTTAAAATAACTATATGTTGAAATGCAAATAAATAAAGTGACAAATTATGTATTTACAAATATTAACAATTTAATATTACTATAATTATAATCATAATCTAATATTATAGATATTAACAAAATAAGTATTAGCAATTTAACTATTATAATTATAATGCAACACAAGAAATTTTTTTGAATCTTTTTATAAAAAATATGAGAAATGGGTTTTTTAGAGAATGTCATTCTGAGTAGATCCAGATCGTCCTTTCTTTGAAAAACTACTTTTTTCACCAAAATGCAAGAACCCCTCAAAAATAGAATCTACGAAACAATTTTTTTGGGGAAAATCGAAAATATGGGGTTTATAGGTGCTCGTGTGCTAAAGAGAACTAGATTGTTTGTTTTTTAAAAAAATAAGTTATTCTTGAAAAAGATGGATTTTTTTGAGAAGTAGAAGTAGTAGAGGTAACAGAGGCAAATTTTTTGAATCTTTTCTATGAAAAATTTGAGAAATGGGTTTTGTAGAGAATGCCGTTCTAAGTAGACCCAAATCGTCCTTTATTCGAAAAACCAAATTTTCACTTAACAAAAAAATAAGGTTCACAAAAGGCGATAGGAAATACGCGTAGAAAATGGACAACTACAGGTCAACCCATAATTGTAGTCACTAAAGTTTATTGATGGCCCACGAAAGTTCAAACACAAGCAGTTTCCTAAGTGCGGCTATAACTCAACGAAAAATCAAGTATCACATAAGGCGATAGAAAATATGCGTACATAATGGACAACTACAGTACAATCCACAATTGTAGTCACCAAAGTTGATCGATGGCCCAAGAAAACTCAAACACGAGCGTTTTCCTAAATACAAGTATAACTCAACAAAAATGAAGGTTCGCGAAAAGCAATAGAAAATACATGTATAGAATGCACAATTACAGAGTAATCCACAAGTGTAGTCACCAAGGTTCATTGATGGCCCTCGAAAGCTCAAACATGAGCGGTTTCTTAAATGCGGCTATAACTCAACAAAAAATGAAGGTTCATGAAAAGCGATAGAAAATATGTGTACAAAATGGAAAACTATAGTGCAATTCACAATCGTAGTCACCAAAGTTGATTGATGGCCCACGAAAACTCAAGCATGAGCGGTTTCCTAAGTGCGGCTATAATTCAATGAAAAATGATGGTTTGCAAAAGGCAATAGAGAATACATTTATAGAATGCACAACTAAAGTGTAATCCACAAGCATAGTTACAAAAGTTGATCGATGGCCCACAAAAAGTCAAACTCGAGTGGTTTCCTAAATGTGGCTATAACTAAACAAAAATTGAAGGTTCGTGAAAGGCAATAGAAAACACACGTACAAAATGGACAACTACATTGCAATCCACAAGCATAATCACCAAAGTTGATTGATGGCCCACGAAAACTCAAACAAGAGTGTAATCCACAATCATAGTCACTAAAGTTGAACTATGGCAATTAAAAATATGCTTACAAAATGCACAACTACAGTACAATCAACAATCATAGTCACCAAGCATGAGTAGTTTCCTCAATGTGCCTATAACCCAACAAAAATGAAGGTTCATGAAAGGTGATAGAAAATATGTGTATAGAATGGAAAACTATAGTGCAATCCACAATCATAGTCACCAAAGTTGATAGATGGCCCACAAAAACTCAAACATGAGCGGTTTCCCAAATGTGGCTATAACTTAACAAAAAATGAAGGTTCATGAAAGGCGATTTGAAAATATGTGTACAAAATTGGAAACTATAGTGCAATCCACAATCGTAGTCACCAAACTTAATCGTGGCACACAAACACTCAAACACGAACATTTTCCTAAATGTGGCTATAACTCAACAAAAATTAAGGGTTCATGAAAGGCGATTAAAAATATGCATACATAATGCACAACTATAGTACAATCCACAATCGTGGTCACCAAAGTTAACCAATGGCCAACAAAAACTCAAACATGAATGGTTTCCTAAATGTGGCTATAACTTAACAAAAAATGAATGTTTTTGAAAGGCGATAGAAAATATGTGTATATAATGCACAACTAGAGTATAATCCACAAGTGTAGTCACCAAAGTTGATCAATGGCTCACGAAAACTCAAATTCGAGTGGTTTCCTAAATGCGGCTATAACTCAACAAAAAATGAAGGTTCGCGAAAGGCGATACAAAATATGGTTATAACTAAACAAAAAATGAATGTTTATGAAAGGAGATTAAGAATATGTGTGCAAAATGCACAACTATAGTACAATCCACAATCATAGTCACCAAAGTTGATCGATGGCCCACGAAAACTCAAATACAAGCGGTTTCCTAAATGCAACTATCACTCAATAAAAAATGAATGTTCACAAAATGTGATAGAAAATACGCATACAGAATGGACAACTACAGTGCAATCCACAATCGTTGTCACCAAAGTTGATCGATGGCCAACGAAAATTCAAACACGAGTGTTTTCCTAAATGCGGCTATAACTGAATGAAAAATGAATGTTTGTGAAAGGCAATAGAAAATACACTTATAGAATGCACAACTACAGTGTAATCCGCAATTGTAGTCACCAAAGTTGATCGATTGTCCACGAAAACTCAAACACGAGAGTTTTCCTAAATGAGGCTATAACTAAACAAAAAATGAAGGTTCATGAAAGGCTATAGAAAATATGTGTATAGAATGGACAACTACAGTGCAATCCACAATCGTAGACACAAAGGTTGATCGATGGCGATATAAGTCACCGAAAATAGAAGGTTCGCGAAATGCGATAGAAAATATGCGTACATAATGGACAACTACAATGCTATCCACAATCATAGTCACCAAAGTTGATCGAAGAGGATTATAACTGGATAAATCTTATCCATTTTCATTGGAAACTAGGAATTGACGGATTTTCCATCGGACTTATTTTATTAACGACATTTGTAACTACTTTAGCTACTTTAGCTGCTTGGCCCGTTAATCGAAATCCACGATTATTGCATTTCTTGATGTTGGCAATGTATAGTGGCCACTTGGGATTATATGCTTCTCGAGATATTCTACTTTTCTTTCTCATGTGGGAGTTGGAACTAATTCCTGTTTACCTACTTTTATACATGTGGGGGGGGAAAAGATGTGAGGTTCCTTTCTAGTCTGATGTGTTTAACACCTCAAGGAATATTGAAAAACAATTGATATGCAATGTTGTTGCCTACTAATCTGATTATTTTATGTCTGTTATAGTTGCTTGTTTTGATAAAATATGCACCAATGATGTTTTGCAAATGATCTCTATGAGTTTGACAAGTTTCTAAATGTAATGCAATCTTGTTTTTTTGGTTTCCAATGCATATGATAAGTAACTATATGATTATCATGCATCTACAGCCATTGTCATTATGTCAAACAGTTGACATACATCCTCAGATTAACATTCAATGCTCAAAAACAACAAGTGATAACTACCAACTATTGATATAGTATTGAGAATGCAATCTTCTAACAATGATGTCAATGCAAATGCCAAGACTCTTGGCTTACAACTCATATAATGATTACAAACAGATCTGATACAAAATGTTCACCTACAGCAACTACCATGAAATGCATCTAAATGATCATTAAGCTTGTATAAATCAAAAGGAACCTGGCACATGAAGTCGCCTTGACACTGTGATGAAGAAGCAAGCCATATCTTGCATGATGAAGACCCCTTGATGCCAAATCGAACCTCAGACTCAGCCGCCCCTGTTCTAGTATGAAATAATTTTTATAAAATAATTCTCAACTTCAATGTCCTCCAAAATGCTTTTATATTCATCTCCAAAATTGTGCCTCAAGCCAGCCACCCCTGTTCTGGTCTGATTCTCAAAAATAAAATAATATAAAGCATTAAGATTTTGTCCCAAGCACCAAATGTGATCTCTAAAACCCAAGGAAGAGGGTGAACCAAGTCCCAAGTGAATTCGATGTCAAATGAGTGCTCCACAATAAAAACAAGCCTCCATTGGCGTCCCAGCTGTGGCTGTGAAAGATCTGATTTTTATATCAGATTTCTTCAAAATAAATCTGCTGTGAAACCCTTGTGTAAATTTTACCAAATTGCCAAAGTATTGTAGTGTACACTGTAGCGAGGGGCACTATTCACGCGTACTGTAGCAATTTCACTATTCACGCATACTGTAGCAATTTCAGTGTTCATGCGTACTGTAGCAAATTCACTATTCACGCGCACTGTAGCGCGGGTACTGTAGCAACACCTTAAATAGCTTGAAACCTGATTGATAATGGCTGCCAATGAATAACTTAGGTCTGCAATAGATATACCTTTAAACTGCCTCAAACCCTATGTTGATTTTTTTTACCTGTAAGCTCCAAATGGACTCCTGAATGAAGCCCTCTTAAGCAATAATATCAGCTGGTATTGCACAGCCTCAAAATTGCACTAACACTGAAGAGTTTTCGTTCTCCAATGCGGAAATGGCAGAAAACCCTAATTGGTTTCCTCTCCAAGCACGAACTCCAAAGACACAATTTAATATTCTCAAAACATAATGAATTCGAATGCCTTTGATGCCCTTTTATAATTTCTCAAGAAGGTCGACCTCTTAAGCTGCTTTTAATCCTCTTTTGAAATCCACTTTAGGTTTTTAATAAAACTTTATAATATCTCTCTAACCTTGGGTGTCCAAAATAATAATATAAAAATGTACTTTAAGTGATTTAAATTGAGGGTCATGGCCTCATTGGAAATAAAGTACACTTTTAAATTATAATTTAACTTTATAATATTTAATTATCATTAAAGTACCTTTAATGATAATTAATCATTAATCATTTAATATTTTGCCCATCCAACCAAATAAGAGGTCAACACTGCATCTGAGACCTGTTCAGGTGCCTTACTAAATTTAGTAACCCTGACTCCCCTAAAATGGTGACTTACTATAAATAGTAAGTATGAAGAACTGAGTCAAACGAAGGCCAAACTGAACCCATATTGAGCTCTGAAGGAGAAAAACACCCTGATTACTGCCACGAAGGACCCTCTAACTATCAGTGTTAGCCTACAAGGGTCAATTGATAGGCTAATCCTTACAACTCTGATGCTCGGAAAAAGGGGACATTACAAAAGATGTCTATAATGAAAACTCAAACTCGCCGGTTTCCTAAATGCAGCTATAACTCAACAAAAAATGAAGGTTCGCAAAATTCGATAGAAAATACACGTACAAAATGGATAACTACAGTGCAATGCACAACCGTAGTCACCAAAGTTGATCAATGGACCACGAAAAACTCAAATACAAGCGGTTTCCTCAGTGTGGCTATAACTCAAAGAAAAATGAAGCTTTGAGGAAGGCGATAGAAAATACGCGTATAGAATGCACAACTACAGTGTAATCTACAATTGTAGTCACTAATGTTGATTGATGGCCTACGAAAACTCAAACACGAGCAGTTTCCTATGTGCGGCTATAACTCAACAAAAAATGATAGTAGTCACCAAAGTTGATCGATGGCCCACTATAACTCAAACACAAGCGGTTTCATAAATGCGGGTATAATAATTCAACAAAAAAAGGTTCACAAAAGGTGATAGAAAATACGCATACAAAATGCACAATTTGTTGTGACCTTTTCACACATCGCCCCATTCAAAATGGGGACCCCTAATTTTCGCTCCATTCTGGTCTTTTGGCTTTGGTTTTTTCTCTCTGTCTGTTTGTCTCTTTTCTCTGGTTTTCCTTTCGAGGGACGTGCCCGCCATTGAGCTTAAATGTTAAATTTTGGCCAAGTCTGAAAATTAGGGTTTGTACTTTTCTGGTCATTCTGAGGTCAAGTGAAGTGAATAAATTGAAAATTGAGACTAACGTTGCTGTTAGTGTGCTTCCAGCAGGCCCTCAGCAAAATTCCATCAGATTCTGGCAACTTACTATTTTTAGTAAGTGTGCAATTCCGGGTGTTCCGTCAACATTCTTGACATTCCGATAGTCACGCCACATCCACAACACATCAAGCTGCTCACTGGAAAAATTTGAACGAAAACATACAACTTTCTATTTTTAGCAGTTCAGCTTTTGAGGCAGATTTCAAGGCTTATATGCAGAGGTTTTCAGCGCATGTCTGGAGATTCCTTCTGGGTTTTCAGAGACCTTCGCGACGGTGTAACATGCAAAGCGAGATAACAACTTTCAAAGTTCAGCCTTCCGAGGCTATTTTTAGGGTTTGCATGTCAGGATTTTCTTTGCATGTCTGCATATTCCTTATGGGTTTTCCGAGAGCTTCGCAGTGATGTGACATGCAAAGCAAGATAGTCACTTGTTTGGGAACTTACTATTTTTAGCAGATGCATTCCGACAGCCGCCTCCCAGCACTTCAGAATCACAAACTGATCGCGATGCAACAGAAACGAGAACAAACGGATGTCGTTTGGTATACATGCAAGCCAAATTAGGGTTTCCAACTTCGGGACCCAAAAAGAGGGGCAAAAAGTCGGAATTTTCGAAAACCGGTGTATACCACCGCGATCAGCATCTTTCAAGCTATCCGCTGGTAAAATTTGAAGACAAACGGAGCACTTACTATTTATAGTAAGTCATTTCAAAAACTGGCTAAAAATAGTAAATCAACGTCAGGCGCCGGTTTCAACAGGCAGGTCACCCGATGAGGAGCACGTCATTCGAATTTCAAGTTAATCGGAGTTGTGGAAGTACCAAAATCAGGCAATTGCTATAAATAGTAAACCACCTCCAGAAACACGCCAAAAATAGCAGGTCATCACGAAGTCTCAGTAGGAACAAGTCAAGCAGGTGATGACGACCCCATGGCGCAAATTTCAAGACAAACGGAGCTGTGGAGAATAGAAAATCAGACACTTACTATTTTTAGCAGGCTAGAATGGAGGAATTAGGGTTTCCCCAAATTCAAGAATGGAACACGAAAGTCGGGCAGAAGCAGCGTCTAGTCACGATCACCACACTTCAGGCATTCAACACGTGAAATTTGAACTCATTTTGAGCAGTTACTATTTTTAGTAGGTTGCTAAAATAGCAGGTAAATGCAAGCACCAGGCGCCAACGGCCCAATCATGTCACCAGGATCTGAACAAAGTTAAAATCAAGCCTTTTAGAATTGGGAATCAGCTCGAAATGAAAAATTTGGGAATTTTCTAAAAATAGAAAATTAGGGCAAGTCAGGGCTGGCATGAACAAATCGTTCCAAGTTTGACGAAACTATAAAGAGTTCACTAAGCCTGAGAAAATTTGAAGTCCAACATCGAAATCCACCTTGAAGAGCCGAAGACAGATGAAAATGCTACTAAGTCTAGAAAATTGGAAGCTTGCCTAGGCAAATGCGCCCCAAGTTGATAGGAATGGCTTGAAATTTTCTTAGTGTAAAAATTGAAAGCTCAAGCTATGATTTGCGCCTTTGCTAGAAGAGTGGACCTTGAAATTTTCCAAGTCTTGAAATTTGAAGCTCCAAGGGCAAAATGCGCCCAAGTTTGAAAGATGCCATGAGGAAATTTTCTAAGTGTAAAAAAATTAGAAGCTTAAGCCCCCATTTGCGCCCTTGAAAGAAGATGGAGTTAAGAGTTCATTAAGTGTTACAAATTTGAAGTACCACCTGCCAAATGCGCCTTGACTTGTGGAAGGTTGAAGAAAATTGTCTAAAGCATTCAAATTTAAAGAAGACCCTCCTAGATGCGCCCAAGGTCATGGGAAGAGTATAAAATATTCTAAGGCTTTTGAACTCAAAGCACAAGGTCTAAAATGCGCCCTTGAGGTTGAAAATTGATAGAAAAAATTCTAAGTCATGAAAAATGAAAGCTCAGGGGCAGAATGGCGCCCAAGACAAGCTGGAGGAAGCTTGAAGATATTCTAAGTATTAGAAATTTGAAGTATCACCCTCCAAGTGCGCCCTTGAAGTGAGAAGAAGTTGAAAAGGCTCTAAGTTTTCAAACTGAAAGTAGGTCCCTTCAAATGCACCTTGCTTTGCATGGAGAGGTTGAAAATATTTTAAATTTGAAGTCCCCACCCCTAAATGCGCCCCTCATGGAAATATCAACTAGGAAAAAATTCTAAGTCTGGAAACTGGAAGTAGGGGGTCCCATATGCGCCCATCCAGTGAAGAGGCCTATGAATTGTCTAAGGCGTTGAGATTGGAAGTTCCCCTAGCAAAATGTGTCCATCATGAAGGGAGGAGTTGATAAAATTTGTAAGTCATTTAAAATGGAAGCACTGCACCTTAAATGCGCCCATGCAGAGAGGAAAGGTCAAAGCAAGAATATTCAAGGCGTTGAAGGCATGTGAAGACAAAAAGGGAAAAGGACAACACATATGCAAAAAGGACAAAAGTATCCATGCAAGGAGGAAGCTACAAATTTTTTTTTTCTAAGTGCTCAAACTAGAACCATGACCCCTCAAATGCGCCCACCAAGTTGAAGAAGATAAGTTAAAAATTTCTAAGTGTTGGCAATTGGAAGTATAGAACCTCAAATGCGCCCTAGTAGAGGAGGCTGAGTTGAAGATTTTTCTAAGTATGGAAAGTGGAAGTGCTACCTAGCAAATGCGCCCTAAGGAACAAAATGCATGAAATTTTTTCTAAGTATTGGTAAATGGCAGGAGGCCCGTCAAAAGGCGCCCACCTTGTGAAGGATGCTTGAAAATCATCTAAGGCATCATGATTGAAAGGAGGACCCCTAGATGCGCTTGACTTGTGTGAGTTAGTGAAAAAAATTTCTAAGGATGAAAAAAAATTAAAGAGGACTTAGTCGAATGCGCCCTTGACTTGGAGGGGCCTTGGAAAATTTTCTTAGTGTCTAAAATGGAAGTATGACCCTAAAAATGCGCCCATTTCAAAAGAAGAGGTGAGAAAATTATTCTAAGTGTTTGCTAATGGCAGGAGAAAAACTCAAATGCGCCCAAGCTGGTGATGACATGTTAGAAATTTTTCTAAGTATCAAAAGTTCACCTCTAGAGAAAGTACGCTCAGACTTGAGTGGATGATGAAATTTGTTCGGACATGAATAAGGTTGGCGAGAGGAGGTCAAAGGGTGCCAGCTTCGCGAGGTTGATCAAAATCTTCAAGTCAAAGCAAGGAAATACTTCAAGATCGAAAAACAAGAATAAATTTGTTGAAAATTATTTTCTAAGGTTCAAAATTCAAGAAAAATTAAATGAACCCGTTCGTTGTATACCCATGAATTCGACACGTTCTGAAGAAAATTTTCTTCTGGGTATTGAGGATCCTCGACAGAGAGTTGATTTTAAAGCCTTTAACACTTCGCCGAAGCTTTCAGGATAAAGATTTTGATGGGCACCGGATTGACGAATTTCCTGGGGAAAATTTGAAAAAATTTTCTAAGGCAAAGTGAAGAAAATGTGTTTTTTAAGGTAAAATGCTCCAGACGATGAATTTGAAAGGAACTGCCTAGGTGAATTTGCTCAAATTCTTCGTGAGGATAATCTTCTCAAGTCAGGGATGCATAAGATCAAGTCGTCAACACCTCAGCTGATGAAATAAATTTCTTGAGGAATATGCAGTGGAAGCTAACACTTTCAAAGATGATTTTAAAAATGCATCTCTAAAATGTGCCCCCAGGAAGGAGAAATTTGGCTAAGGCATTAAGAATTTAAGACAAAAGTTGTGCTGGAGGAAAATGATGAACCCTATCAGATGAAGAGATCACTCAAACCTCAAAGATCGGAGCATGAGAACCAGGTAAGTAAGTTGAGTTTATATTATGAGGTGTTCTGATGCTCTTCTCTTTGCTTGTTTTGCAGGGTGAACACTGAGGCCGTGGCACGATGACTTGGAGTAAAGAAGAAAATAGTCCAAGATGATAAATCAAGAAGGAAGAAAAGTTGCAAGAAATGGCTAAGTGTTGGAATTTCTCCTCAAAACCTAGTATGCTCCCAACGCAGTCAGGCGAGTGGCAGGCGGGAATGATTGAATCCAAGAAAATCTTTCAAGTAAAAGATGAAGGCTCGGGCGTTGAAAAGTTGAAGAACAACATCAAGGAGGAAAATCATCTTCGAGCAGGAAAAAGAAAGTTGTAGGCTTGATGTTCAAGAATTTGAAACAGTGGCAACCAAACTCATCCGGCTTGCAGTCAAGAAGAAGATCAAGATCAGTGTGAATGCGTTTCCAGACGAGAATCTTTTGGAAGATGGACATTAATGGCTCATTTATTACCCCACTCCTCTTGGTGGCGGTTTTTATGGTGAATCTTGTTTAGGGCTGAGGTGGCACAATCTAGGCCATCCAGCCAATTGTAATCTAAGCCGTCCATTGGACTTGGCCAGCTATAAAAGGGGCATCCCCCCTCATTTGTAAATTAATTAGATCAGAGTTAGGATAGCAGAGAAGGAGTAGAGAGAAATTGATAGAGTAGAAAGTAGAATAGTGTGATAGTATAGTTTAGATTGAAAAGGAAGGAAAGTCTTCCCTTTGAATACTTTGTAAGAAGTTGTCGTGAATGCTTTCATAATAAAAGAATTTTTCATTGATGGTGATTTCTTCTTTGTTATGAGTAGTTGTCGGAATGCTTTCATAATAAAAGAATTTTTCATTGATGGTGATTTCTTCTTTGTTATGAGTAGTTGTCGAGGCTTCTTCGTCCTTCCAATTCACGTAGCATCTTGAAGTAGCTTAAAGTAAAGTAAATTTCATTTCATGCAAGTACTTAGTAATTGTGGAATGTGGTGCTCGATTTGAACAAGACTTCGCTCGTCCATACCACTAGCGGGCTCGCTGACGGTGGGTTCACCCTGCGTGGTCAACTGGATTTACTCATCAAACTTAACTTCGATTGTGATTCAAGTGTTTGTATGCATCGTCTTGATGGCACTTGCATGTTGAGTTATAATTTGAACATCTTTCGCCACTCCTCTGAAGATTGCACCGGTTTTGTGGAAGCTGTTCGAAGCGAGGCAAAGCAAGGCCCGGTTGAAGTCTATAAGAATTGATCGCCATGTCCCACGCCTTAGAGTAGAACATAAACTTCTTAGGCCCTACACCCATTTAATTTCAGTTCATTTCCGGTTAGGATTAGGAAACTTGTGCTCACTTGCCAAATCATTTGAATTACACGAAAGCCCTTAGTCTGCTGTTTGTTGTCAACTGTCGAACAATTGTGTAAGTCCCCTTGAAATACCAGCAAAATCACATCAAGCCAACTGAGACTATTCGCACTAAAGGAACCTTGGAGTTAAATGTATGACCTATCTCGCAATCTTAGCATGCAGGAAACTTTGTTCAAGAGAGGATAGAGTAGCCGTTGGCGACTTTATTCTGTGTTGGTGCGGTCACGAAAATGATGTCAACACAACTATAGTGCAATTTGTAACCGTAGTCACAAAAGTTTATTGATGGCCTATGAAAACTCAAACACGAGCAGTTTCCTATGTGCGGTCATAACTCAACTAAAAATGAAGGTTCACAAAAGGTGATAGAAAATACGCATACAAAATGGACAACTACAATGAAATCCACAATTGTAGTCACCAAAGTTGATTGATGGCCCCATAAAAACTCAAACACGAGCGGTTTCCTAAATGCGGCTATAAGTCACCAAAAAATGAAGGTTCACAATAGGTGATAGAAAATAACGCGTATGAAATGGACAACTACAGTTCAATCCACAATCGTAGTCTCCAAAGTTGATCGATGGCCCACGAAAACCCAAATGTTTTCCTAAATGTGGCTATAACTCAACAAAAAATGAAGGTTCGTGAAAGGTGATAGAAAATATGTGTATAGAATGCACAACTATAGTGTAATCCACCAAACATTGTCACCAAACTTTATCGATGGCCCAGGAAAACTCAAACTCAAGTGGTTTCCTAAATGCAGCTATCACTCAACAAAAAATGAAGGTTCGTGAAAGGTGATAGAAAATACACGTACATAATGGACAACTATAGTGCAATCCACAATCGTTGTCACCAAAGTTGAACGATGGCCCACGGAAACTCAAATATGAACAGTTTCCTAAGTGCAGCCATAACTTAATTAAAAATGAAGGTTCGCCATTAGTAAATCTATGAGCATTTAGTTTCCATGCATGATTAGTTGATGTAAAGTGAAACAAGTGTCAAGGATTTGGAAATATGCAAGAATTTTTGGAAGGTGAACTGCCAAGACATTACCATTGAAATGTTATCACTGAAATTTAACATATCTAAAAATAAGATTTATATATCTTCTTCCAACTGGTCAATTCCTCATATATGTATGGAATCTTCATGGTTTATGCTTTGCCTAAGTTCAATAACGTGATAGTGATATTCAATAATAAGAAATGCATCTTATATAACTTCAAGGAACTATGAATCTATATCATCTTTGCCTCAAAGGTATATAGGTTAACAATAGGGTTATTAGGAAAATCTCTCCCTATGTATGAAAGGAAAGAGAGCACTTAGGACTTAAACCAATTAGAAGTGAATCAATATCTTTACAAATCCATTCATCTTGAGAATTAATTTGCATAGCCATCATCTACCTGAATGCCCCCAGTTTGCCTACACTGATAGGACCATTATCCTCATTAAAAAGCTCATAGCACATAGCTGAATTGTATGTGTTATTGTTTCACGATTGTCCCTGATCATCCAAGAGTCGCCCAACTTTTTGATGGCATAATCAAAGAAAATTGCTTTTCAACTCATATGTCTATGGAAGTGAATGAATTGATGGCTAATGCGATTATTCTGTGGAAGCAAGGTGAGTAGTAAGTCCTACATGTTTGTTTTCATTTCTTGGTAGACATGCCAGCAAAAAAATGTCTGGGTTTTGAGCACATTCACATTAGTTCATAATGATTAATGATTCTCTTTTTTCCTTCATGTAGATGCTCATCGTCAACGCATTATTAATTGGATAAATGCTACACAAGGTACTTCATCAGCATTTGATGTAACTACAAAGGTATTTATCACTGAATTTCTATCTTATTCTAGACTTGTATATTTATCCTGTTTTCAGTCATTTACACCATTTGTGTTAGAGATGGGAAAAAAGTTTTCATCTTAGCATTAATCAAGTACTGGGAGGTACAGTTTGCATGAGAAATATTTTACCCTGATGATGATCATGGAGTATGATCCAAAACATTGATGGGGAATTTTTTTTACATAGTCAAATGATAAATCCATAAATATACCAAGCTAAAATATTTACTTGAAGAAAATGTTTGCTGTAAGGACACTAGAGGGACTGTATAGCAGTGACCGTCTATTGTTAAATAAAGAATAAACTGGTTTAATTCTGTTCTGGCAACTAAAGCTAGCTGGACAAGGATCACAAATACCCAACAGATTCCAAGAGAAAATTTGAGAAGGGAAGGAATGGTGGAAGTTGATTGAGAGTAAGAGAAATGCAGTGGCATTAGACATCTTAAAGATAGAATTTAACTTGTGATTCATGCCTGAGATCTGCTTGATGCTAATGCCATTGACTGCAGTGGTTTCACTTTGAGCAGGAAGGTGGCTTTTAAATATGAAAGGAAGATGATTATTAAAATATGCAGGATTGTTCTAAGTTGTAGAAAATATTATATAAGTTAATTTCTATTGGCAGACCGATAAAGGAACTTAATATTTTTGTGGAAGAGCTTAAATGTATTGGTTTGCTTCCTTTTTACAGAAATGGTGTATGAGAATGACAGTTTGAAAGCTATCAGTATCTTCCAATTAATGTGAATATGTTGGCTATTTGTATTCGTTTCTTGACCACATATGTTAGTGATCCACAGCTGTATTGTATTTTTGTATTTGTTCCTTCCCTTTTTGGTCCTTTCTAGGATTTTCTCTTCCTTGAAATTTCTATTGCATACTGATATGCTTTCAAATCCCATTGAACTACTTTTGGTCACCCATGGACATTAATATAATTGCTTTCTTTCTTTCTTTGATGAATATAGAGTATCACCTCCAAACCTATATCATCTTTGGTTAGAAAACTTTGGATTTTTCCTACATTGTATCCATCCCAGACATTTCTACAGTATATCAACTTCCTCTTTTTGTGTATTGTGTTCTTTATTAGAACAGAAAAAAAGTATAGATTTAGTTTGTTAAAATCTATAACAGTTTGATTGATTGCACATCTGTTTTATGCCACTCTAAAACTAATACAGATGATGAGTTGATTATACTCCTTTTGTTTAGTTCTCTACTTATTCTGCTCTTATGCTTTATACCATAGTACAAGGATTCACAACACTCCACAGATCCATAATCCTAATTGAAATAAAAAATCTCTCCACGCATCTGGTCCATAGACAGGATTATGTATTAAGGATGGGATAACTAATCACTTTTGATCTGTAATACACTATTAGCAATTCTCTATTCTCTCAAGTCTCAAGTGCACAAGTAGGGAGTTTGCTTACACAAAGCAATCAGGAAAACTAATAGTATTTTGTTTCTGTTTACAATCTCAGGGAATTTTGCATTCTGCATTGCACAATCAATACTGGAGGTTGATTGATCCTCAAGGAAAGCCGACTGGTGTAATGGGATGGTGGCCTTCACGGGCAGTTACATTTTTAGAGAACCATGACACAGGTTCAACACAGGTCTCTTTCTCTCATGGATAGATCAGCACCATTATTTTATTCCGGAATTGGCTAGAATTTAGGTTTTTAAGATTCTCACACTGTGTTCCAAGATGCATGCAATAAAAAATTCAATTGCCTTAAAAGCATCAGACATTTAACCATATTTTTATTGTTTTCCTTTCATCTTAAATTCTCAAGGATTAGTGGTTTTATTATTCATATTATCATTATTATTATTTTTTAAAATTATAAGTTTCAGTTTTCTAGGTTGGTTGTTTGTTCCTTTGCATTCTATCACATTTTTTATAATAATCAAACTGTTTTCTAGATAACTCCCTTCGTGAAATATTTGAGACTAAATAATGGCATATATATAACAGTACCGATTTATCCTCAAGAGGCATCGGAACATATGAGAATTTCTTCCCCTTAATTTTTTGAAAGTCAAAAACTTCAGACAGAAGAACTAAGTTACCGGTTCGGTTTTGGGTTCGGGTTTGGGTTCGAGAACCCGGTTCGCCGGTTCGGGAAATTTTTTTTTTGGGTTTGGGTTCGTTTTGGGTTCGGTAATACAAAAACATATAAAAATCAGAAATATATACATATTTGCAGCAGTATTTAAGTTCAGAATACACCACCATATTAATAGTCAAATAACATAGCAAAAATACACCACCACGTTATACTCAAAAGTCAAATGTCATGGTATAGAATTATAAATTAAAGTTCAAACTTCAAACATAAAAATGTCAAGTGTTTATAATGTCAATCTGAATCATATGGGTCATAAAAAAAAGCAGCATCATTAGCAACATTAGATGCTACATTTTGTGTAGAACCACAAAGAGCATTAGTGGCACTCGCACAAGCACTGCCACTAGCACCGACACTAGCACTGACACTACCACTCTCATGCTTAGTAGTTGCTTCAAGCTGATAGTCATCATCAATATCAAATGCAGCTAAGTGACTTGTGGAAGCATCCAAGTCAAGCTGCTCTGGCTCAATATCCCACCTCCTTGTGTCTCCTTCTTTGTAGGAACTATGTTTGTGTGTAAGGAGGCGCAAGTTTGAATGCACATACACCAAGTCCTTAGCCTTTTTTGAATGTAGCCTATTTCGTTTTATTGAGTGGATGAAGGAGTATGTGCTCCAATTCCTCTCAGAAGAGGATGAACTAGCAACCTATTAAGACCAAATTAAATTAATAAATAGTTAAGAGTTACAAAAATTAACTAAACAAAATTATTAATTAAAATTAAAATTACAAATATAAATTATAAAACTTACTTGGGATAAAACTTTTATTGCAATAGGTTGAAGGTGCATGTATTCTTGCCCATGGAAGTACCACCAACTATGAGCATCCACCCTGCACTTGTCTTGAAGAGCATCCATATTCTGATCAACACTCCCAGAGCATGCAAAAGCCATAAACTCAGCCCTCACTCGATCACATTGGTCACGATCACTGAAGATTCTACGAATTGCTGCCTTGTACCCTTGGGCCACTTCAACATCCCTATATGGAGCAACTCTTGATGAAGTAGAAAGTATCTCAGGGCTATAATATTTGGGACTCAATGCAAAAGCGAGAAGATGCAAGGGAGTGGTCATTTTGTTCCATCTATCAACCATGATTTCCTGTAGCCCTTTGAAGAATTTTTCTTCAGGATCTTCCTCTTTTGCATTGATGATGGATCTCATCTTCTCAATCATTGAGTCGATACCATCATATACTTCGCCCAAACAAGGTCTATCCAAGTCAGTGTAATGGATCATGCTCAGTATGGGCTCGGTGAAACTGACAAGATACTCAACACGATCCCACCAACCATCATCTAGGATCCTTTGCTTGATCCTATTTGCCCTTTCATTGCTAGATTGCCTCCATACAACCCAATTAGGGCTGATTACCATGGCACATAGTGCCTCACGAACCTTTATAAGTCGTCTCAACACAATTGTGTTGGAGGCAAAATGGGTCT